>CM040185.1:80538622-80658622 GCA_022606455.1 Callitettix versicolor | reverse complement strand
CACGATGGGCGATGATTTCAAATTCCTAACAATTAGTCAAAAAGTAACCTAATGGTCACGATGACGATTAGTCAAAAAATTATATAATGGTCACGATGAGCGATAATTTCAAGTTTCTAACGATTCCTCAAAAAGTGATATAGAGGTTAGGATTAACGTTCTTCCTAACGATTCATTCAAAAAAGATCTAAAGATCATCCTGTCGATCATTTCAAGTTCCCGAGTCTACATATTACCATGATGGCGCTATAATACCTCGTCTGTGAACGGATATAAAGCTTACAACATTTCACGACAAATCGGTTACGCATAGTGTTTGACCCAAAGAAGCAAGTAGGTGGGCGGAATGATAAAACACATCACATGTTGAGGGGTCACGCATAGTCCCGGGCTTAATTGCTTCCGTCACGCCAGTCCCCCCACCCCGCCCACTTGCCACTATGCGTTACGTGTGATAACCAGTGTTAGTATTGATTTTGGAATACCGAAGTACGTGCGTTCATAATTAATACGACTACATGCACACAGAAATGCGAGAATTAATACATGCGTTATCAAACTAACAAGTGTTAATGTTTTCTAAATTAAAAAGAAAATTTAATTTGTGAAAAATCTGAATTTCTTCTAGTCGGCCGTGTTGTGGTTTATAATCGTTTTAAGGGATTTTTTTAGGGTTGCACACCTCATGTTACCCTTACTAAAAAGAAAAAAAAACGAAGAAAAATTAACATTACTATACATCAGTCTACTCCAACGAAAAGTACAGCCCAGCTCTACATACCAGAAGAAAACTTCAACTAAAATGGTTTCAACTCGTTTTTCGCACAACTTACAAACTATTTTGTTTTGTTCAGACCGAGAATTTGTCCGCTAAGGTAAAAAGTAACCACTAATCTTGCAAATGTTTTTTTTTAGGTATAAACGAATTTTTCTGATTAAAGACCTTGGCAACAAAATCGATTTTTGTGCCTAGTTTCAGTGAAATCGAGTTAAAATTGCGAAACACACACACACACACACACACACACACACACACACACACACTGAGTATTTTGAAATATTGTGAACATTTTTATATTATCAGTCCTTTTAACAGTATTTGTGTTATCCAAGGCCGCCTTCCCCTAATTCGGATAATCGAGTTTCACCTACAACTGTAGGAACAGCGGGTTTAGGAAACAAAGATGATTTAGAAAATGAAAAGGCAGATCCGACTTACCGAAACCAAAATCTTCATAAGTGTAGAACTGAACTCACCTGAAAACAAAAAAGGCAAATTATTATTAAATTGAAATAAATTCCGCTACAAAATTACCTAAACATATTTAAACCCGTTATTTTTTGTTGATACGAAGTGTACACAAAATATTATGATTGTAATTTTACAGAAGTCATCCAAAGTGGTTATCTGGTTAGAAGTGTGAGCATGGTTTAGAATTTAACCGATTTCTTATGCTATTCAACAAACAAATCACGAACAACAGAGTATTCCTTAGGTTTGCAGTTAACAACTTGAGGATTTCCTTCCTGTCACACTTGAATAAACACTTTTAATACGAGAAAGTTTTTGTTATTTCCGCATACCAAATGAATACAACATATCAAAAAGTTGGAAGTAACCTAATTAATGTACCCGTTCCGGTTTTTCGTAACAATTTCACTGGATTTTTTAAGATTTTCATTTATTTGATTAGTATTATTACTTATGGTAAAATAAACATAGGGTCCGTCTCGTAACATTGGTAGAGGGCCTAGAATTGAAATGATGTTGGCTAGGACTGTTTTCCAGACGGCGAAGGTGATAGTCTGGACAGCTTCCACCAGATCACGTTCCTGGATAAAGGGCAAGCCAGGAAACCACGGAACTCATTATAAAGCACTATGGTTTGAGGGTGTACATGAAGAGAACAGGATTGTACCATGGAGAAACAGCGTGTAGGTTACGCAGGAAACAAAAGGTGCTTGGCTTCCAGAACCTTGAAGACTTCCAACAGAATAACCTAGTCACAGAGATCTATTGAGCTTACTTTTCTTTGTTCCCAGTAGCTCTTCAATCTTCTTTTCCTCTCATCTTCCGAAATGACAGGTTTAGGATCGATTGAATTCTCTTTCGTCCTTGGAGGGTGAATCTATTTTTAATTCTAGGTCCATGAAATAAATTCCATTTTTAACCTCTTAAGTTATCAGAACGTGGTGATTTACGACTAATATTAACAAATATTTTCCCACATATAAGTAAGATAATCTACCTCAACCATATCATTAAAATTTTGTGTATTTATGTGATTTATATGATTTACGTAATTTATATTTTATTTAAATTTCTGCTTCTATAAACATAACTATATCTTTAATGTATATTTAATAATACAAAATACATATTATTAAAAAAAATGTATTATTGTATTGAATTTTTCCTAATAAAAGTTTCATTTGCGGTGATATTTGTGTAACACATTGTAAACATATGGGTAATAAAACGGAATTAAAAAAATATTTAAGGGGTCGAAGCACAGGTTGAGAATCCCTGAGCTGGTCGATGGACTGCTAAGGGCACCAGTCTGCAGAAATAAATGCTAAGCTTAACTGCACAATAGGTAAAGGGTCACACAGTGCTCGGGACCAGCAAACCTCACGTAGCAAATCAATAAACTATTTCAAGGCCGTAATAAAAACGGAAATAATGAAACAGTACAACTGACAACAATCAAGAACAATTACCAACTTTGTAAAAATTAAATTACCCCGAACAGTAAAAACACAGCGTTGACAGCAAGGGAATACAAATTGAATTTATTAAACGGTTTTTAAAGCCGGACGTATTGATACAAGTCCGAACATGAGGCGAGATGTCCACTTGGAATATGGCCGCTGCACCGACCGGCTATTTGGGGAAATGAAACAAACCGCAAAGGCAATTTACGGCCCAATGCGGTGACAAATAAAACAACCCCCATCTATTTAGCATACTGTCGGCAAGGAGTTTTTGTTTACGGTTTCCAATACGCGCGGTTTATTAAGGGCGGGAATTAAAAACACCCTAATTTTATGCGCAGCCACTGTTGCTGGCATGTTTATAGGGTTAATTGCAAACGGAAACAAGTACGTTCGCTGCGCTCGCGTTTATTACACCGAGAATGGAGGGGACGGGGTGCTTCGGAAGCCAGATATTAAGTGTTGCAGTGTGGCACTTTGGAATTATAAGTATTCCAAGAGGTTTTCTTGATAACGCAGGAACCGACTTTACAGACACAAAAGTACTGCCTTAGCGAATTTCCGTTGGAAAACAGCTTTGGAAAGCCATCATAGTAAGATCCACATCCGGGACCTTAAAATGAGCACCGACTCTAACCTCTAGATCATTTTTTTTTTAACAGGTAGCTAACATTTGTAAGAGTTTAAGTATATATAAATCACACTGAAAACCGGTGTAAATCAGTTCCACACAATTGTTTCTAGAAGAAACATTGTTTAGATGTTTCACAAAAATCGTATCAGGCGTCTTCGAGACTGTTCTCGCTCCAAGTCTGAAGCCCACTTTCAACTAATCCAGCCCATTTTCTATTTGCGTCAATACGGAGTTCATATAAGGAGCGGGCAGGAGAACGTTTCATCCAGTACGACATTAGACTTGAAGCGAGAAGAACCTAGAAGACACCAGATACGATTTTGGCAAAACACCTTAACAATATTTCTTCTAGAAACGATTGTATTGAACGGATGTATACCGATTGTACTGAACGGTTTGCATTGCATTGTCCTTCATCCGCACGTATTAAACACACACACACACACACACACACACACACACACACACACACACACACACACACACACACACACACACACACACACACACACACACACACCAAATATATGGTCTGATATTTTGGTCCGGTTTAATTTAACTTGGCGGATAACAAAAATTGCTAACAAAAATTGGATAAGTTAGTTAATCAGCAAAATTCGTTAAACGGTTTAAAAATGGCGGTCATTTCAAATAGTTCAAATTTTCATAACTTTTGTGTCGTTATTTTTTTGAAAACCTCATTTCACTAATAAGGCTTAAAAACTGCATACATTAGCAATTTTAAAAATTCGTCGGAACTGAAAATTTTGTTTGAGGGCAGTCAGGGATAATTTTTTGTATTTTCAATCAGTGCTAATAATATATGCAGATTTTAATGGTGAATACAATGGAATCGGAATATCAAAAGATAAAACAAAGAAAAATATTTTTGGAAATTCGCTTCTATCACGTCAGCGGATGTGCTACACCAGAGCAAATTATCAAGTTGGTGTTCGATAAACACTAGACAATCGCTCGAATGAGACATCTACAATACTGAATATTTGTAAAAGTCTTTTTCACTATACATGCTAAATAACAAACGTACGATGTTCGGGATTCGCCTGATAGCGAACATTCGTCGCTCGATTTTTGGCGAAAAGAATTACTGTTATAATACAATAAGAAATTTTGTCCAAAAAAAACGCAGACGTTATTGAGACAAACGTACTGTGAACAAAACTTGAAGCTATGCAAAGCTGAAAGGAAAGGAAAGGATAGAAAGAGAAGAGATAAAGAGAATAAGTACGGCACGTATTGCGATTGTATAGGCTTGGGAGCGAATGGAGATGCAATATTGTGGACAATAGGGTCTGCATCAGCAACCAATGCACGTAACGTGCTTGTCTGTACTGTAACAAGGGTTTACAATTAACTGGTCGGGCACTGGGCATGCACGGGGAAAGTTTGACTTCCAGTCAGGAGTGAAGTGTATAATAGCGTACAGTATGTGCATAAGCAGAATTAATTACTGTGCAGAGGTTTGAGTCAAAAATCAAATCGGACTAAAACTGCGAAGGGGAATTTGATAGATAAAATGATAAAATGTTGTTGTTTATATATGTATATATATATATATATATATATATATATATATATATATATATATATATATATATATATATATAGAGAGAGAGAGAGAGAGAGAGAGAGAGAGAGAGAGAGAGAGAGAAAGAGAGAAAGAGAGAGAGCCTATATTTGCTCTATGCCCATACCTTTATGCCTGTTAAACTAATGAGGACGAAGGACCAGCGTCAGGCTAAAGCAACGGGAGTAACTGCGGCTCGAACTAAGAACCTTGACGTAAGCAATTCAAATATGCAGCAGACTGAACGGTGGTTTAGCCATACCGTTTACCGAATCGTAGCACGTGTGTGTGTGTGTGGGTAGGTGGGTGGGTTTTTTAGCGCCCTCACAGTCACTATTCTGGTTCAATTTGATTTAAACTTAGCACACAAATCGATTTTGGTAATAGCTTGGACGAGTTAGTTACCCGCAAATTTCAACAGTTTCAAAATGGCGGCCGTTTTGAATTTAAAAAAATCTTTGTCCTTAATATTTTTTATATTTTTCACAATGAATTTGTCTTTTGAATTCTCAACATCTGTTGAATTCAATTTATTTAATTTCACTGCGGTCAGGGTCCATTTTCGTATTTTCAATGCAATTTGAAAATTTTAAATATACGCGGATTTTGACGCAGTTTGTGAGACGGAAGCTTGTCGCGAATAATTTTGGAACCGTAAATATTTTTTCCATTCTGCTACGCTGACTTTAATTAAGAATATATGGGAACCGAAAGCGATGAAACGTCTTGTGATACCAGTGCGATTTTTGGTGTTTTGAAGCGCCCCAGCCCAGTCCAACCATTACAGTTGTTAGGGGATTTACGGTTGCATATGTCCTATAAGACTGATGTTATATGTTTGTATATGACGAAGATGTTTTTCAGTAATAAAGTAATAACATTAAGATAAGTAACCTAATTAAATAAATAAAAAGATTTACCTTCTTTGTGCAATTTTTCACTTCTCACTGTGGTCCCGAGACGGAAATATTTTTTCTATTATATTAGAACCACCGATCTTTTTTAATAAGGTAGATAAATTGAAATGTATACACACTATTTTTCATTGTAATAAAAGACGTTTGCATTTTATTTTTCATCAATATTTATATCAATTGATTCTATACAGTCTAGGAATAGTCTAGGTATCCTTGGATTTAATCAAGAAACTAATGCCAGCGCAGTGCGATAATCTATACGATCGCAGAGATCACAACACTGTAGAGGCAAGCAGCAGAGGCAAGCAGCGCGGTTATATCTGTGTTGCTTTATGCTGATTGTACCCGAAGTCGGTGTAGCGTTTCTGAAATATCCCTCGCTGGATTTTATGCGTCCGTATTTTAGGTTTGTTTTAAAAATACAATTTCCCGTTTATTTGCAATTTCGTGTCCGCTCGTGTGTACTTTAACCCATTTCTGTGTTCAAGCTGTTGTAATACAATTTGTAAAGGTTTAACTAAAGTGAACGTCTTAAGAAATCTTTTCTATACAATTTTTTCAGTATTATGTATCTGGTGGGGGCAGCTGATGGGCTTTTTCTGGTGTCGGAGATTCGACAAGGACAGATGAAGCTTCAAACATATCTGCAAGGCAGCATTACACCGGAAAGTCTGGTTGAGACCATGATGGCTTCAGAGGCCGACTGGAGGGCCATTGCAGATTCGCTGCAATGGTCATGAAGAGGTTGAGGACTGAGGACCGATAAAGGAGAGCCAACGCTGTAGACGAGTAGGCGGACAACCAGTCCACCTTCCCACGAAGCCTTGCGGAGGTTCCGTGGGGGAGGTTTACAGAAGAGGAATGCTTTTGGTGGTCTTTTTTAGTGGGTAGCAATATCTCTTGAGTCCCACAATCTGGGATAGTGACGGTATCCTACCCCAGGACATCTATAAAAGATTCTTTCCACCTTTTTTGGCATTGCAAATAAAACAACACATTCACACACACACACACACACACACACACACACACACACACACACACACACACACACACACACGACTTCTATATAGTTATATAGTGGTCAGAACAGGCGCTCATTTCAAGGTCGCGCGGGTTTCGATCTTACCATGACTGACGCTTAAAATAAACCTCATTTCCCAACCGTAATACTTTATTTTAAATTAAGAACGTACTCGTATAAAAGAACACTGAATATCGCAGTTAAATGTGAAGTAAATACCCTATGTGGGACTTGGTTCTCATTCATCCAGTCTTTACAAAAACAAAACACAGTAAGTTTGTTTAAAAAAGTTTTAACAAGATCGGATTCACAGGCAATACGCTGCCTTCCCCACCCAAGTGACCGAATGTCCGCCGCCAGACTGCCCCCTTGTGGCCAATTCACCCCCGTATGTCCGTCATTCCATCTAACAAACTATTTACTGTACTTCCGGCGATTCGCTTCCTATCTTCAACACATAATCGCTGTTCATTAGTCAATCGAGGCACGCAGCTGTATCGCTGACTCGTTCGCATTTCCAACATTATTTTTCATCTTACAATCACATGAAAATCTGATTTCGCAATCATAATCACCATTTAAACCTGATAAATTAGCATACATTTTTTTAATACAAACACGAACCCTGACCGCCTGGAATTCATTATCTTAATATTCACAGTTTTTGAAAACATAATATACCAATTCATTCATATTTTACAGTAGATTACGATTGTGAAATCACATAAAGAAGTACAGTAACATTAAGAAGTTTTTATATTTGAAACCGCCATTTTGAAACCGATTAAAGGATTTTGCCGGTAAACGAATACGCCTCACCAACTGCCGATTACGATTTTCGTGCTAAGTTTCGATTAAAATCGGCGTAACTTAGCATACTAAACTGTGGAATTTCAGTGAAAACACGAAAACGAACCCTGACCTCTGCGACACTCACTTTCGTTCTTCCAACAGCATTTAAAACGACCATTTAATGCCGATTTTACAGCTGATTTACGATTATGAAATCAGAATTTGGACATAATGTGGATTTACAATTTGAAGTGGCAGCCATTTGAAACTGTTGAACGAATTTTTGTGCTAACATATACGCAAACACATTAAAATTCTGTTTTTACTCTTCAAAAAAAGTAGGTTAATTTTAGAAGTCAGGCAGGATAGGTGCTCTTTCAAAACATGGGCAATGATTAAAACTTCCTAATAATATTTAAGCCTGCATATACTAATAAATAACTCGAAAAATCCGTACGATTTGATCTCCGAAATGCTAAGCAACTTACAGATATCGGACACCCATGAACCATATACTGGAATTAATCGTTTCGTTGTTGGTTTCAAATAACGTTACAAATCAAACGTAGCTTTCATACTTATCCAAATTTATAACTATATTAATATTTTTATCATTTAATAATCGATTAAGTTCTAATATTGGTTTCCACAGTAAAAAAGTATAATTTTCATAACAGCTGTTATAAAAAAAATCTTGCATGGTTTCTATGGTAACAGTTTAATAAGCAAATATTTCACGTTTCATTTCCCCTAATAATGTAATGCAAGACTAGTTCTACCGTCAACAGTGCCTGTAAGGACACCACCGAGGAAATTGATTTTCTTTTTCTTCTCATACAAAAGGGCTAATCTGGGAAAGAATATTTTCATAACGGAAATGAAGCGTCTTGTGCTGGAAATTACGCGGTATACCTTAAGAAAATTTAAACAAATAAAAACAGCGTAGAGGAAATTTGAAAACTTTTTCTATTAACTTCCGTAGCTGCATTTGATGCATAACAGGCCCGCGGAGCGTGCAGGTCTCTTTGATCTTGATATTCTGTTGTACAGATTGCGCCAGGCTCGCCTGTACGAAATAGCGGATCAAACTCTCGTCATACAAGAACGAAATTACTAAGTTTAATATAATTGTTTTAAATGATTATTACTAGCGCATTTCGCATTGGAAAATGCGCCAATATCCAGACACGGCAGATTGAAATAATCCGCGATCCAGACATCTAGATCACTTTTTAAGAGGGTTATATTGTGTATAAATTTCATAAAAACAAGTACATCCGCTCAAAAAAATTGTTTGAAAAAGATCTGGCAACTTCTAGGTGGTTCTCGCACCAATTCTGAAGTCACACTGAAGGAAGCATTCACCAGCCAGTTCCTTTTATAACCTGTTTTTTACGCGAACAGAATGTGGGCTGGCTTTAGCTGACGTAGATCTACCAGCCATTGACGCAAATTAGGCTAATTAGATCCAGTAAAATTGAAAATAGCTGTAGCAAGACTGCACTCAGTGGAATATAATTGAGTGCAGTCCTGCAAACTGCAAGGGTAGATTACGTGAGTCGTCTCTATTATTTAATTCACCCTGTTTTTCTATTTCGATGGTATCTCTAACAATCGTGGTCCTATAATTGTTCGCACTAGCTTTATTTTGCCTGTTTTGAAATCTATGGTGCGGCCGGTTTCTCTTGTTAATCTGAAGCTTTCTAAGTCTATGTTTTCTTTTCAAACAATTGTCTTTCGAAAAAACGAATCGTGTCCTACGGGAAAAACGAATTGTATGCACCTGAATGCACATACACACTACATAAGCAAATGCTGTGATTACTACACGTGTTCATATGTTTCATAATATTACTTAGACGTTGAAAATTGTGCTTGGTTATTCGTTTGTTTCGATTTGAATTGGTTAATTCGTTAACCTCGCTAGATGAAAACGTACACACTGAACAATTGTAAGGAAAACGCACCCACACAAAGAGCACAAAAACATAGCCCTTAATACCGCTTTTCCGTACTTTTATACACTTTGTAAAGAAATAAAATATAACAGAACAATAAGTGAAGTTTACTTTAGCGCAAACTTTTGTTCTTGCGCTGAACTGTGAAACTTCAAGTTGCTACTTGTCACCGAGAGGAACAAGTTCGTAACAAGCATTTAAAAGACAATCATGAAGATAAAATACGAGGATGGGACTAAGTGACCCGAAGTCCGAGCGTACCCAAGTGGCCAATTCGCTAAAGGATTCCTGCAGTCTGTCATTCTTTCTTGAAAACATTTCCCAGTGTTTTTGTCCCTACACTTTCCACTACATAAACAGAAAAATATTTTAGAGCTGTTTAACAAGTTTGAAAATGACAACCGATTAAAAACACGATTTTTTGGTATTACACATTTCGAAACACATCGTTTCGTACGACATTTTTGCCCTAAAAAAACTTCTAAACTACTCAACTGTCAATCACGGTCAATTCAAAGTCAACTTCAAAACGTATTTCATTACAAAATACAGATCGCTCAATACGTTTACCTACATAACGGTTATATTATTGACACACACTGTTTTATAAACAGAAAGGGGAACTTAAATAACACTGTCAAAGTTTTGAAATCGAACGCAGAGTTAATCTACAACAGCGAGCAAATTGGTTTGATCGAAACTGACATTGCATTTTCCGGTGGGTTAGGATTAGATGTACTTACCTTTTATACGAAAATACAAGTTATATAAGATTCTAAGATGCAACTGGAATAATGAATATAGATGCATCCAGTAGTGTGTAAACATTGTATCTGAAATACTATATAAATGTATAGAGAGGTGTACAAGGTGTATGTGAATGGTGAATAGTCGTGAGTGCAAAATGCACCTGGATAACCCCACATGGATGCTTAGAAAGTAGTGTAAAATGTATTTGGAAGAATCAATATGGATACATATCAAAAGTAAATGTATCTGGAAGACCCCCATATTAGTGCCTAAGAAAGGTGTTATATGCAACTTAAAGACTACATATGGATGCACAGACAGGAATGCACGATGCACATAGAAAACTCCACATGTATGTTTAGAAAAGAGTGTAAAATGTATGTGGAAGACTCCACATGGATGCATTTGAGTGGTGTAAGATGTAACTTGAAGATTCCATATGTATAATTTACAGTGGTGCAAGATACAATTTGAAGACTCTATGTGGATGCATAGATGGGAATGCAAAATGTATATGGAAGACGCCATATGGATACGTTACAGTGATGACTCCATACGTTACAACTTGAAGACTCCATATGGATGCACAGACAGGAATGTAAAATATGTATGGAAGACTCCATATGGATACGTTACAGTGGTGCAAGATGCAACTTGGGGACTCCATATGGCTGCATAGATGGGAATGTAAAATGTATAGGGAAGACTGCACATGGATACGTTAGTGGTGCAAGATGCAACTTGAAGACATGGATGTATAGACATGGTGTAAAATTTATGTGAAATACATAGCAAATACAGGTGTTTGTGGTCTACATGGATGCGTAAGAGAGGTGTAATCTGGAGTTTGTCTTTGGATTCATAGACAGACTATAATGTAGCCGGACTTACCCTAATGCAAGAATGCACAGAAGGTTATGAAACAAGTAAATGTGTACATTATTACAGCATGTTACCCAAGATGGGTAAACGTTGGCATTGTGAATAAATCAGATGAAATGTGCGAACCCAAGTCCTCTAACTACGAACATGGCGACGAAGGAATCCATTGGCTTTCTCGATGACGATGGCATATTTTCATAAGCAGAATTCTTTATAAACCCAATTTCCTTTAAATAACGTCGCGACAATATAAAAATATTAACAGCTGATGCGTAATGCCAGTTTACAAGGACAGCTCCCATGACGTCACTCCAGTCGCCAAGTTCTCACTCTACATACAGGTCGATGATATAACGTAACGATGCTCTGTGTATTCTGTAGAAGTAGCTTAATTGCAAATCTTACTGCAGCCCCTTCCTCCCCTCGCGGCTTTACGACCCATTAGCGCCATTGTACGACCGGACAATGCGTCCAAATTAACACACACAACCCCTCACTATACCTACCTACATGTCTGTCGAATATAGCTCGATACGGCTACTGACTCACTCACGATATATTCGTACTTTCAGTTTGAACACAGATGCATGCTGAAAATAATACAATGACAAATCGCTTGTCTTGTTAACGTGAAGAAAACGCACTTCCGAAAACCAACAAAATTCAATATCTCGAAATCGAACATTTAAAAATATTCCCGGCTAATCAAAACCTTCTAGTTAACTTATTAATTTTTTTAAGGCGAAAAGCACATTGAGACTATTATCGCCTCCCTAAATGTAAGTGTGAATGTAAAGTGTTAAAGTCGTAAGTGTAGTGTTGCAAATGTAAGTGTTTGCTAGACTCAGGTACCGCGAGGGACGTTTAAATCTTCTCAATAAGTGCAGCTAGTCTGCACCCCCTGCGGGGAGTTAACTTTTTAAAAAATCTAAAGTCATCAGCGTTAAAACCTACGTACTTTAATTTTAGCATTTAGAATTGTTAAATTTCATTAGAAATTAGCTACATAAAAAACAAATATGAAACATTTTTTTAAGTTTAAAGTTTATTGGTCGCAAATAATTTTGAATACTAGAATTTTTTCATTTTAAGGCGAAAAGCACATTGAGGCTATTATCGCCTCCCTAAATGTAAGTGTGAGTGTAAGTCGTAAGTGAAGTGTTGTAAGTGTAAGTGTGTGTTAGACTCGGATACCGTGAGGGACGTCTAAATCCTTTCTCAATAGGTGCAGCTAGTCTGCATCCCCTGCGAGTAACACTAGAAAAGATTTTGCTGTTATGAACAGGTAAAGAGTTTGCCAAAGCTATTATGGAAATCAGTGCTTGCGTCAAGTTTTAATAAAGTGGGACCAAATTTAACTGCCCTAGCGTGCTGGTATTTAAATTGCCACTCAAAATACGTTCAAAAGATCATGACTGGTGATTCATACTCAAGGAACAACAGCTGTTACTTCGTAATCATGAGCAAGTCGGAAAATAAACCTTGACCGTTATCGTGATTTGTTTTCGCTTATCTTTCAAACAGTAGATTTATTTTATTTTACTTGATACTAGGGGCTCTGCCCCTTCCCGATACATAGCCCAGATCCTATTAGCTAAACATATTGTTATCAGGGCGTCTTTAAAAAAGTGCGAGGTTATTATTATGGACCTTTCAGTGAGAGGTCAATCGATGTGGTGGTGTAAGCATTATTTTAA
Source organism: Callitettix versicolor (assembly GCA_022606455.1). Classification (NCBI taxonomy): domain Eukaryota; kingdom Metazoa; phylum Arthropoda; class Insecta; order Hemiptera; family Cercopidae; genus Callitettix; species Callitettix versicolor. The sequence continues at coordinate 80,645,665 of CM040185.1, read as the reverse complement.
GCCCTTATAGATCAATGGTATGTTTAACACTTCTCGAGACATATCGAAATTTTCAAGTAACTCTCGAGATATATCAAAATTTTTAAGTAACTCTCGAGATATATCGAAATTTTTAAGTAACTCTCGAGATATATCGAAATTTTCAAGTAACTCTCGAGATATATCGAAATTTTTAAGTAACTCTCGAGATATATCGAAATTTTTAAGTAACTCTCGAGATATATCAAAATTTTCAAGTAACTCTCGAGATATATCAAAATTTTCAAGTAACTCTCGAGATATATCGAAATTTTCAAGTAACTCTGGAGATATATCAAAATTTTTAAGTAACTCTCGAGATATACTAAAATTTTCAAGTAACTCTCGAGATATATCAAAATTTTCAAGTAACTCTCAAAATATACCGAAATTTTTAAGTAACTCTCGAGATATATCGAAATTTTCAAGTAAATCTCGAGATATATCGAAATTTTTATGTAAATCACGAGATATATCAAAATTTTTATGTAACTCTCGAGATATATCAAAATTTTCAAGTAACTCTCGAGATATATCGAAATTTTTAAGTAACTCTTTAGATATATCATATTTTCAAGTAAAAATGACAACGTTTAGACACGTATATTACGTGTTTTGTCCGTAACGCATTAAGTGTTGGTCATTCGGACGTGATTGCATTCAATGCGGCTTGTTATAAGCAATGTTTTTATGTCTTCATACATAATTATTTGCCTATTAGTTCTAGAGATATGTAGAAATATCTGAACCGTGATTTACGTTAAGGAATACATAGAGGATACGACAACTGTAGCACGTGTTAATATTTTTCAAACTGAGACAAATTTAAAACCAAAAATAAATAATAGATGTTTCTTAACGTCCGTACTACATACCAGTTAGAGCAATAGACAAAAAAAATCAGTGTTAATGGAAACGTGTACAGATTACTGCAGTAATTGCGTCTCGAACCTCCATCCTAAAAAAATTTTGAGTAATAAAGCGGGTGTTCTGATTTTGTCGCCGATAGCCGTTTGCAAATAATGTAAACATTCTGCACTATTTATCAGACCCCAATGAAAAATGTTTTAAATATTACTAGAGTATACGAACATTATAAGTTGCATCAACAGTTTCAAAATGGCCGTCATTTCAAATCCTTTGTCTTAAATGTTTTTTAGAAATCTGATTTCACCATTTTAATCAGCGTTAAAAACTCCATGAATTATCATCTAACATTTTCAAAATCCGTTGAAATTAAGAAATTTTAATTTGACGGCGGACAGGGTTCACTTTCGTATTTTCTAATTTGAAAGTTTAAATAAAATGCTAATATGTATATACGGATTTTAATGCCGTATTTGACGGTGATATCAGATAATTTAAAAAGAAGTTACGATAAAAAAAATTACTTTTTGCAAATTCGCTTCAATCACGGCAGCGAGACAAAGGACTTTATATATTCTTATCTGCGACAGCTGAAGGAACAGAATAAATCAAGGGGTAATAAGCAGCCTATGCAAATTAAGGAGACGTTATACAATTAATTAGAAGCGGAGAACGTCCTAATTGTAAAACTCCGGAGCCTGCGACGGTTAAAGAAAGAACTTCGAAATTTTCAAGTAACTCTCGAGATATATCAAAATTTTTAAGTAATTCTCGAGTTATATCGAAATTTGTAAGTAAGTCACGAGATATATCGAAATGTTTAAGTAACTCTCGAGATATATCAAAATTTTCAATTAACTCTCAAAGTATATAAAAATTTTACGTAACTCTCGAGATATATCAAAATTTTTAAGTAACTCTCGAGATATATCGAAATTTTCAAGTAACTCTCGAGTTATACCGAAATTTTCATGTAACTCTCGAGTTATATCAAAATTTTTAAGTAACTCTCGAGATATATCAAAATTTTTAAGTAACTCTCAAGATATATCAAAATTTTCAAATAACTCGAGATATATCGAAATTTTTAAGTAACTCTCGAGATATATCGAAATTTTTAAGTAACTTTCGAGATATATCGAAATTTTCAAGTTACTCTCGAGATATTCGAAATTTTCAAATAACTCTCAAGATATTCGAAATTTTCAAGTAATAATGACAACGTTTAGACATGTATGTTACGTGTTTGATCCGCAACTCATTAAGTGTTGGTAGAATCATTCGGACGTAATTACATTCGATGCTGCTTATTATAAGCAATGTTTTTATGCCTTCATACATAATTATTTGCCTATTGGTTCTAGAGATATGTAGAAATATCTGAACCGTGATTTCCATGAGGCTACGACAGAGGATACGACAACTGTAGCACGTGTTAATATTTTTCAAACTGATACAAATTTAAAACAAAACCAAAAATAAATAATAGATGTTTCTTAACGTCCGTACTACATGCCAGTTAGAGCAATAGACAAAAAAATCAGTGTTAATGGAAACGTGTACAGATTACTGCAGTAATTGCGTCTCGAACCTCTATCCTAAAAAAATTTAGAGTAATAAAGCGGGTGTTCTGATTTTGTCGCCGATAGCCGTTTGCAAATAATGTAAACATTCTGCACTATTTATCAGACCCCAATGAAAAATGTTTTAAATATTACTAGAGTATACCAACATTATAAGTTGCATCAACAGTTTCAAAATGGCCGTCATTTCAAATCCTTTGTCTTAAATGTTTTTTAGAAATATGATTTCACCATTTTAATCAGCGTTAAAAACTCCATGAATTATCATTTAAAACTTTCAAAATCCGTTGAAATTAAGAAATCTAATTTGACGGCGGATAGGGTTCATTTTCGTATTTTCTAATTCGAAATTTTAAATAAAATGCTAATATGTGTTTACGGATTTTAACGCCGTATTTGACGGTGAAATCAGAGAATTTAAAAAGAAGTTACGATAAAAAAAATTACTTTTTGCAAATTCGCTTCAATCACGGCAGCGAGACAAAGGACTTTATATATTCTTATCTGCGACAGCTGAAGGAACAGAATAAATCAAGGGGTAATAAGCAGCCTATGCAAATTAAGGAGACGTTATACAATTAATTAGAAGCGGAGAACGTCCTAATTGTAAAACTCCGGAGCCTGCGACGGTTAAAGAAAGAAGTAAGGCTTTCTTTAATTACGTTTCTTTTATATAATTCACCCGGTTATGAAGGAACAGAGCCGCTGGATACTTCAGTTAATCACAGGTGGGGCTTGACAAGTTCAGAATAATTCAAAGAAACGAGAAAAACATCTTTAACGTGAACGTGTTCATTTACGTCGCCTAAAGATCACATTACTTAAAACGAAACCGTCAAAATTGTACTCCGAGGCCCGTGGGTAATTTTTTAGAAATTAAACACGTCACGCAGCTGTCACACCGACCTGTAGCAAAATAAATTTCCCAAAACTTATTCGATCAGTATTAAAATGCGCGAAATTCTTTCATCTGTTTCAAAAATAACGGCAATTTAAAATCGACATTGTTTCCACTACAATCAGCGCTGAAATGTGCATAAATTAACATCCAAGCAACAAATCTCTTCGACACAAAAGAAAGTAATTTGACATGAACAGAATAGACCTACATATCGAACTTGTGAAATTACTTTTCCCTGATGTACATTTCGTAAAACTCTTTTCAGTGTTGAAGAAACCTTTCAAGCAAAATAAAAATTATGACTTTTTTACGAATTTAAATTATCAAGGTGGCACGTTTTGGCCGTCACGGTTACGCGTTCTGTTTTAATGGTGAAAAACCAAAGTTACATGTACAGTTTTAGCCGTCACGGTTACGCAGTCTGTTTTCATGGTGATAAATCGAGGTGGCATGTGAAACTTTGGCCGCCAATGTTACACAGTTCTGTTTTGATTGGAATAAATTAAGGTGAAATGTAAGGTTTTGGTCGTCACTATTACGCAATCTGTTTTAATGAGAATAAATCAAGGTGACATGTAAGGTTTTCGCTGTCACGGTTACGCAGTTCTGTTTTGATGGCGTTAAGTCAAGGTCAAATGTAAGGTTTTGGCCGTCACCGTTACGCAGTCTGTTTTGACGGGAATAAATCATGGTGACACGTAAGATTTTGACCGTCACGGTTACGCAGTATGTTTTCATGGGGTTAAATCCAGGTGGCATGTAAGGTTTTGGCCGTCACGGTTACGCAGCCTGTTTTATTGAGGTTAAACCAAGATTACATGTAAATTTTTAGCAGTCACGGTTAAGCAGTCTGTTTTCTTTTACATTAAATATTTACTTGTTTAAATTTGCATACACAAATAACTTGTTCAGTAAATATTTTAATAATACTTAACGCCATTATACTGCATATCCGACCCATCTAGCACTAAAATATTTGAAGCATTTACATTTAAATACATTTTGCATAATACATTTACATTTAATGTTTTAATGTAACGATAATGTAAATATTATTATGCGCATAAAATAAGTTCAATAATAAATATTTAAGTTATAATTAACGCCATTATACTTTATTACATGCGATTAAAGCGATACTATGAACAAGACTGTACTTTGATGTTCATTAACAAATGGAACCTATGTGATTACATTAAGTTTCACTTCCGGTGGCCTACATTTTTTGCTACATTTTGCTACACTTTTTGACGATAATTGATTTTATTCTTATCAATAAATATTTTGAAAAAATATGAAATCAAAAAAAGTCAGTCCAACCGATTTTCAACTTTTCTGAAATATCTGTAACTTCCAGATATGTCTTTATATTATCATTTTCCGTCCATATGCTTTCAAAAATATCCCGTGTTAATCTTATGGCGAAGATTTTATTTGATCAGCTGATTACTTAAACATATGTTCATTAGGTTCAGCACAGTTTATATGTAATAGCGAACTATCATATTATAAACTTTTTTTCCGATCACATTTCGTTAGAAAAAACAATTCCAACCTCCGATCACAGAAATTGAATATATTCAGAAGATTCACCGGTATTGGAGAGTTGTAACTAGTTTTATGGTTCAGATTTAGAACAGAAGATCGGGCACTTCAGTGTACTTCATATACAGATTTGTCTCAGCTGTGTTGTAAATTGGTGCACGCTACCATTACCATACCGTTATATAGCCTAACCACCGCCAGGTTGATTTCGTATTTTTATCTGGTAAATAACAAACAAGAAATGCTAGTTAATCCAGATTTTAACGTTCTTCTTCTTTTCGTTTCACCCTCTTTGGGATACGCTGAATCAATCATTTCTTGCGCGCTGTACTTTTCTTTGTTCCCAGTAGCTCTTCATTCTTTCCGATCTTCTCTTCCTCTCCTCTTCCGAAATGACAGGTTTAGGTCTTATTTTGGTTTTATCTTGGAATCTTATTCTTTCGTCCTTGGTACTTATCTTAGCAGTTTGGTCAAGCAGTGAATTTTCTGTAATTTTTAAGTCTATTAGGTCTTTTTCAATTTCTTTAAACCAGTTCGGTTTTGTTTTACGATTATGGAAAAAATCAAACACCTGTTTCGTCAATCTATTGGAGTTCATTCTAAGAAGATGGCCGTAAAAATTTATTCTCCTTTTTCTCATAGTATCTGACAGTTTTTCAATTTTCTTATAGAGAGCTTCATTTCTTATATATACAACCTTATTATCCTGAAATTTTGTTCCTATATTTTAACGTTCGTTAAATGAAACTTTCTTAATATTGTAAGGTGAAAAATGTTGGTTTTTTTTTTGTTTGGAAAGGCGGCCATTTTGAAACTGTAGAACAGTTTTCGCTGACAACGAACTTTGTTAAAATATTACCACGACTTTTGTGCTAAAATTGTAACATGTCGGACCCAAATTGCGAACGAAAAAGCGTTCACGCACACTTACGTACGTCCAAATGATCTCTAGTTCAATTTTGGTGCTTCACATTAATGCCTCTGTACAGTTCATTTATCAAAAGTCATTAGCTAACAAGCTGGTACAGCTATTTTCAAATACACGTTTTCACAGAGCAGTCAAAACAAAACTGGCACGATATTTTGTAACAAAAATATTGGTAGCAGAGCGTAGTGCGGTAACAAGTGTGTACGCGATACTGTTGTTACCCAGGTAACAGACCGGCAGACGGGGCTTAATAAAACCAGAGACATCCGCCACGCCTTGCTTCCGGCGGTGTGCTGGAATATCTCATCGCAGGGTTTATTTCTGCCGTGCAAACCGTATCTTTAATTACGTAACATGCTCTTGTACCGAGTTATTGCAAGAAGTAGCAAAAACAAAACGAATTCCTGTACTCGTCGAAAACACTAAATGAAAACAACTAGAGTTTTATTAGTTCCAGTGGAATTTCCATTTGAAAAATGAGCTATTGGAGCGACCATCGTGGTAACAGCTTGACCCGGGATCCTGACTTGTAAAATAGGATGAGTTGTTAAAAATACGAATGTGTGTGTGTGTTTTAACAAGATCACATTCGCAATTTTGGTCCGATTTGATCCAAATTTCGCACAAAAATCGATTTTGGTAACAGCATGAACAAAGTAGTTAACCAGCAAAAACCCGTTTTTAAAAACGGTAACCATTTCAAATCTTTGATACTTTTTTCCTTAAATGTTTTTTTTTAAACCTGGTTTCACTATCGTAATCAGCGTTAAAAACTGCATAAATTAGCATCCGTTGATTTTTTAAAAAATGTTTAGACGGTGGTCACGGTTGTATTTTCATTTTCAATGCAACATAATATATACAGATTTTAATGCTGATTGTGATAACAGACTTTCAGAAAAGTAAGATAAGGACTCTTTTGGAAAATCGCTTCTATCACATCAGATAGCTGCATGCCGCTGTGTCTAGATTTAAAATTACTTCTAGATCACATTTTAAGAATACCGTTAAAAATTACTTGGCAACGCCTTAAGTCATCAAACACTAAAGAACATCTGATGCTATCATAGTAATGAGCTCTACGAACTGCATAACTTTCTGTTAAAATAACAGAATATCCACTGAGACGTGATAGAAGCAAATTTCCAAAAACCAACAACATTATAGTATTACCTAAAAGAAATTTCACGGAAACATATTTATATTTTACAATAAAATATAGATATTTATACATTTATATTAAACAAAAAATAAGAAAATGAACGATAAACTGCGCGAAATGATTTAAGGTTTTTTAAATTACACTTTTTGCAAATCTGATTTCACCATCGTAATCAGCATTTACAATCTGTAGTAATTACAATTTTCAATGGAATAACATTTTAACGGATCTAGGTGTGAAGATTTGTGTTCATTTCAAGGTACATGAATCGGATCTTACCATGATGGCTGCGCCAGTAGCTCATTTTTCAATGAAAACGCTTCTTACGGTAGATTTTCAGTTAAAAAAAGTACAAAACGAACTTTGAATTTACTTTGTGGCAGTACACTTTTCAAGTTTTACTACACAATAAAAAAACGTTCGCATATTCACAGCTCGGTATTTTTTTGTTTTTGTTTTGACAAATTCTTTTTATCACTTTTCACAATTTCCCAACACTTCCCGCACAAATCCCTCTTCTGTGTACAAAGCTGCATATTACCAAGTAGTGGCCCAGACCCCAATCAATAAACCGCTTTAATTCAACCGTTGACGGGTCTTAGAGTACACAACAAAACGCCTTCTTACCTATACCATGTTTAAATGTTGAAGTTTCCTCGAGGCTCAGTCATAAATCATAAAAGTTTGGAAAGGGGCGGGCACGATATGGCTCCCCGCGGACACATAAGCCGCAATGGAAATTAAATAAAAATAAGTAGGGGGGTTGCATTGGTTGGGTGAGTACGTTTTAATCAAAGCATCCCCCCTGGGACCTGTACAGGTGCTTTATATACATAACTTTATCTTATTAAAGGTACCCTTGTTGATATTTTATTTGGGATAAGGTATTTCCTTCCTTAGCGATGGTGCTAGGTTTAATTATTATGACTTCCAACATGAATACATTTATTTACATTAAGTGTACACTGCCTAACAAGGCGGAAGTAGAGCTAAGAACACGTATTCCATCCACGTAATACACTCAGACTGTACTATCTGTATTTCCCGACTGTTACGTATCTAATTTGTACACTTCAGTATCATAATGGATTCGAGATGTTGACTTGTCTCTGGAGATGAGTTAAACTGTGCTTTATAGCACAAAGCAATCGTGGAACGAAGCGTCCTCGCTGACGTAATGGAAGCGAATTTCTATTAGCATTAAAATTCGATTTGAAATGAATGCAGTATTTGCAAATCATTAAAATTTACATAAGCACTTTAGGCAACGTATTAAAATTTGCATCTGCAGTATTGGAAAAACATTAGAATTTGCATATGTAGTATTGGGGAAAAACATTAGAATTTGCATATGCAGTATTGGAGAAAAATATTAGAATTTGCATATGCAGTATTGGGGAATAACATTAGACTTTGCATATGCAGTATTGGGGAAAACATTAGAATTTGCATATGCAGTATTGGGAAAAAACATTAGAATTTGCATATGCTGTATTAACAAAAAAAATTAAAATTTGCATACGCTGTGTTGCAAAAACATTGTAGTATTGGATGGAAAAGCATTAAAATTTGCATATGCAATATAAAAAAACATCACAATTTACATATGCAGTATTAGCAAAGCATTAAAATTTGCATATACAGTATTAAAAAAGATTTAAATGGGCATATGTAGTATTGGTAAAACATTGAAATTTGGATACGTAGTTTTGGAAAAAATTTGAATTTGTGTATGCAGTGTTGGAAAAACATTAAAATTTGCATTTGCATTATTAGCAAAAGAAAATTAAAATTTGCATACGCGGTATTACAAAACGTTGAAATTTGCCTGTGCATAATTGGCAAAGCATTAAAATTTTCAAAGCACTGGCAGTATTGGGGGGGAACATTAGAATTTGCATATGTAGTATTGTCGAAACGTTAAAATTTGCCAATGCGTAATTGGCAAAGCATTAAAATTTGCATTGGCAGTATTGGGGAAAACATTAGAATTTGTGTATGTGGTATTGTCAAAACGTTAAAATTTGTTTGTGTAATTGGCAAAGCATTAAAATTTGCACTGGCAGTATTGGGGAAAACATCAGAATTTGCATATGTAGTATTGTCGAAACGTTAAAATTAGCCAATGCATAATTGGCAAAGCATTAAAATTTGCACTGGCAGTATTGGGGAAAACATTAGAATTTGCATATGTATTATTGGCAAAACATTAGAATTTGATTATGCAGTATTTGAAAAAAATTAAAATTTGCATATACAGTATAGCAAAACATTAAAATTTGCATATGCAGTGTTGAGAATTTAAAAATATTAATAAAAATACTTAAATAATTCCTGACGACAGTGAAAACTCGATATTATTTTAAGGCATAAAATATTATAAAATGTAGGTTTAAACGCGAAATACAATGGTGAAAATTAAAAAAAAATTTTTAAGATAAAATTACGACTGCATAAATTTGCATTTTAAACTTTAAAAACAGTTTGGAGTTTTGTGTCAAGATTGGAACGAAAATATGAAAAAGTTTAAAAAATTACTTATAGCTCATTGTTAATATGTAAAAGTTACAATTTGGAAATTCGAGAGAGCTTGTCCATTGGGAAGCTGTTAATTATTTCGGGCAGAAATCGTGGTATCGCGCAAAACCCTGAACCTTGAAAGAGCGCTGATCCTGACCTCCAGACCACATTTTTAAAATGTAATTAAAAATTACTTGGCAACACCAAAGACAAGTTTGTTAACATGCGAAATTCACTTAAGAGTTTCAAAATCGGCGGAGTTTTCAAAAATTTACCAAATCGTAACTTTTCTGTCAAATATTTTTGAACATCTGATGTCATCACATTAATCAGCTAAGAACTGCATAAATTAGCATTTAGAATTTGCAAATAAATAAATTTAATATGACGGCGGTCAGGGTTCATTTTCGTATTTTCACTGCAAATCAAATTTTAAAAACGCTAGTAATATGAAGATTTCAATACTGGTGAAATGAGAATTTCAAAAAGGTGTAAAAATAAAGAAAAATACTTTTTGGAAATTCATTTCAGTCGGATCAGCGAGACAGCTGCGTGCGGCGATTATTACTGGTAAAACAGACACAACGTTAAGCAACCGTAACACCGTGTACTTAATGTGAAGCAGATAAACTCGGATCGTATCCCGGGCAGAAAGAGACGCACTGTTTATGGACATATCGCGTGCCGCGGCGCACTCAATCACAACACCGAGGCGTTGCTTTGTTACAACTTAATCACGCGTTATCATATCAAACATTTCTGCCGCGTTTAATTTATGCGCATCGAATACTTGGCAGCGGGAATTAATTCCTTTCAATTTGCTGCCGCTATATTTATTGCCGGCAAACGTTTAATTAACACAAACGCTATCAAGATTTGGTGGTATTATTCAAATAGTACCTGGCAGACGTTGTCAGTAGCGTACATCTAGCGTTCAAACGGTAAATCTTGTAATTACAGTACTGTATAGCTCTCACAATACGAAACATTTCTTCAGATTTTGAAGAATTTATCAGAATTCAGATTATTTTGTGAACAAAAACGCTAAATAATTAACTGACAGATTTTTTTTTGAAATTTTGCATTTATGAGAAATTAGGAAGCTTTTTTTTAGGCACCCAAACAGAATAGGACGTTATAGTCATAAAAATATGGTACAGAAGCTACTGAAAAAACTGAAAAATAGGTTCATCTGATTTTGCTAATTTTTTTTTGTAAGACGAGCATAATACGATTTATAACACAAGTCAATGCATCAAATTTGAAATAAAAGAATAAAATGGTAAGATTAAGAACCATACTTTTGGAAATTCGCTTCCATCACGTCAGCGAGACAGATGTGCGCTGCTACTGCCATGAGTATTTGTCTTTCAGTTAAGAATTCTAACATAAGCCTAGGCTGTATTCTGCCAGTGAATATAAACGGACTAGAAGTAAAGAAACCATTATAAAAAGTATGCTCTATACCAGCGGCTAAAGTCCAAGTAGTTGGACTGTCTGCCGCTACGAACGCTGCGAGCTGCAAAGACAGAGAGAAAGACGATACTATTATATACAGGAAAATTGACAGTACTACTATCTATTTAAGTGTGTAGTTGAACACTCTGCCGCAAGATTCCACCATCAGCGAATGCTCACATACCTCTCAAACGGGTTATCATTACAGTACGTTCATATTCGATGGTTCTAGTTGCTAAGTTTGTGTGGTTAGACACTTTTTAACGAGAGTTCATACATACTATTAAATATAAACGGATTAGAAGTACAACGACCATTATAAAAAGCATAAACAAGCGTCGAAAGTCCTAGTAATCAGACTATTTGTCGCCAACTGCAATTACAGGGGGAGACATTTGACAGAATAGACAGTACTATCATCTATTTAACTGCGGTTGAACACTGTGCCGTAATGTGCCACAAGCAGCGAGTGCTCACATATCTCTTTTAAGGGTTATCATTCTAGCACGTTTATATTCAATGACTAGACTAGAAGTACAACGACCATTACAAAAAAACAAGCACCTGAAGTCCTAGTAATCAGACTATTTGTCGCCAACTGCAATTACAGGGGGAGACATTTGACAGAATAGACAGTACTATCATCTATTTAACTGCGGTTGAACACTGTGCCGTAATGTGCTACAAGCAGCGAGTGCTCACATATCTCTTTTAAGGGTTATCATTCTAGCACGTTTATATTCAATGACTAGACTAGAAGTACAACGACCATTACAAAAAAACAAGCACCTGAAGTCCTAGTAATCAGACTATTTGTCGCCAACTGCAATTACGGGGGGAGACATTTGACAGAATAGACAGTACTGTCATCTATTTAACTGTAGTTGAACACTGTGCTACAAGCAGCGAGTGCTCACATATCTCTTTTAAGGGTTATCATTCTAGCACGTTTATATTCAATAACCAGACTAGAAGTACAACGACCATTACAAAAAAAAAAAACAAGCACCGAAAGTCCTAGTAATCAGACTATTTGTCGCCAACTGCAATTACGGGGGGAGACATTTGACAGAATAGACAGTACTATCATCTATTTAACTGCGGTTGAACACTGTGCCGTAATGTGCCACAAGCAGCGAGTGCTCACATATCTCTTTTAAGGGTTATCATTCTAGCACGTTTATATTCAATGACTAGACTAGAAGTACAACGACCATTACAAAAAAAACAAGCACCGAAAGTCCTAGTAATCAGACTATTTGTCGCCAACTGCAATTACAGGGGGAGACATTTGACAGAATAGACAGTACTGTCATCTATTTAACTGTAGTTGAACACTGTGCCGTAATGTGCCACAAGCAGCGAGTGCTCACATATCTCTTTTAAGGGTTATCATTCTAGCACGTTTATATTCAATGACTAGACTAGAAGTACAACGACCATTACAAAAAAAAACAAGCACCTGAAGTCCTAGTAATCAGACTATTTGTCGCCAACTGCAATTACAGGGGGAGACATTTGACAGAATAGACAGTACTGTCATCTATTTAACTGTAGTTGAACACTGTGCTACAAGCAGCGAGTGCTCACATATCTCTTTTAAGTGTTATCATTCTAGCACGTTTATAATCACTATATACCACACTAACGCGACGTCGTGTATTGTTTCTAAATACAAAAATGATGGCGTAATATGCTCTCGGTGTTACTATACAAGTAATTTAGTGTCGGTTACGCTAACTCCTCCTTTACACGTACGCCACCCTTCGCATTACTCAGACCAGACTTAAAACAAACGTAAAGGGATGCAATGTAATATAGACACAGTCCTAATACGTTGCATTTGGCGATTATTGCAGAAACTGAAGCAACAATAAAACAGCGACGAGATTATTACGACACAACAAGTATTAGGAACGGAAGTTGTCGCAATACAAATAAAATACATACATCTCTGAGTAAAGCCGTAAGAACTGACAGGGTTAAATCTGGCTTCTGAAGCATTTATCAGAGAAATTACGACTTCCTGCAGATCGTTAACCACTTCCGTCCGCTGTATTTTACATCATATAAAAAAAATATATAAGTAGCGAAACTGAATTGAACTCAAAAGTGGCACGCTTTCAGAGATCAATATTATTTGCAATAAATTCTGAAACCCTTTGATTCAGCCGTGTATTAATTTACAAGGCACACGAAAAAAACACCTGAGTTTAGGAAGTTAAAAACTTCCAACAGCTTATTGCAATGAATTTTCATATACACCAAATTAAAGCGTGTTCTATTGTCTAATAAATCTATGTTAATTCAACGAATCAAACGAGGCACTTGGCTTTAATTCGGTTCTCTTTTTTCATACCAAAAAAGAACACACAAACACACACACACACACACACACACACGCGCACGCGCACACACTCTCGTTCATAATTAACGACGGCCAAGGTTAATTTTCGCATTGTGAATATAATTTTAAATGCTACATTAAGATGGTGAAATCAGATTTTCAAAACAAAAAATTATTCACATGCAAATACTTTACATAAGTACCCGAATACTGATCTTTTTTGAAATTTGCTTCACTGCAGTGATCAAGACACCTGCTTGATCTTTACGGAATTATTTTCTAAATTCCTTAAAAGCGTCGTGCGAAATTCAAAAACCTTTAAAGTGCGCGCGCGTGCGCGTGTGTTCTACTCTAGGCTGGCAATGCTGGTCCAATTTGACTCTACCGTGGCAAACAAATTGTTAACTTTACACAACATTAGACAATTTCAAAATGGCAACTTGATGAAAAATAACTCGGAACAGTATCGGCTGATATCGTGTCATTAACGTATACTTACGCACACTTAAAGCAATAAACAAGTCACTCCAATGACGTGAGACAAACAATAGCTACTGCAAGATGAAACGAATCCTTGATTTAATCGTGTAAAACAGCCGAGTGTACGAGATCCCGAGGGCAAAGCTGAGCTAACTGGAGCCTTGTATTTATTATTCAGTGATCCCGTAATACGGTCAACGCGTCTTTACGAGGTATAAACCTTTACGCGCAGTCCTTTCAAACATGACGTCATAAAGCATGCGACAGATTTTTTGTGACACGATAAATTCAATCAAATATAACCGCGGCACGCAGCTGTCTCGCTGATTTGTTTCGAGCGAATTTTTTTGAAATTGTAAAATTCCATCAATATTTTTAGAATTAGAATCCGCGTACATTAGTATGTCAAATTTACAAATTACAGTGATAGAACGAAAATGAACCTTGACCGCTGTCGTTTTCAAAAAAAATTAAAAATTAAAAAAAATCTAATTTATTTAGCTTTAAACTGTGATTAGTATGGCGAAACACGATTTTTTAAATACTTTAATATAGAGAAGTTAAGAATTGTTTAAGATTTTAAATAGCCGTTACACCGGTCATATATACATATATATATATATATATATATATATATATATATATATATATATATATATATATATATATATATATATATATATATATATATATATATATATATATATATATATATATATATATATATATATATATATAGAGAGAGAGAGAGAGAGAGAGAGAGAGAGAGAGAGAGAGAGACAGAGAGAGAGAGACTAAGACCCAAGAAAAATTAGGCTATGTTTTTCTTCTTTTAAAAAAAGAATTTAACAGTTGTTCAACACCGTGAGATTTTTAAGAGGGATAGAATTTATTTTATTTTGGCCGCCATTATGTTTCTACAAACATCAGTCAGATGCAATCCTCACATCTGGTACCTTCTTTAAAAAGTATGTATAGTTTTAAAATGATCAGTGGATGAATGAAAATATAATTATGGACCAAATGCGTAAGCCTCTTCGTGGGACACACTGTATACAATCGACCCCTTAAAAAGGGATCCAGCACTCCTTTCAAGGTACCGGGTCTGGGTCTTACCACAATCGAAATCGCTAGAGAAGACCTTTACCCACGAAAATCAGATGAACCGTTTCAAAATGGGAATAATGTAGATCTTTTAAAATATCACATAACAGTTCGATTTCACTCTGGTAATAATTGGTAAAATCTAAATAGTTTAGAATTTTTTGAAAATAAAATAAAATTAAGAAAATGAGATCGACAGAGATTTTTGAATTTATGTATTTTCAAATTACAGCAAGATAAAAGAAACATTCAAATGTTAGATATACACTTGCAACACACGAGCGAGACAGTTGCGTGTATTTGAGACACTAATAACGCCAAGTCGCAGACAGAACCTTGAGCTTTTTGGTTTCTGTACGTCAGAGCACAAAAGCTTCGCCTCTGGGAAAACAAACACGGCTTTGAAGCACAGCATGCCCGCCGGGCCGTAATCAACATCTCAAGAATATTAACATGTTGCCGGGGAAAGGGAAATGAAAAACGAAATCCTGTGAAATCTAGTCTTTAAGGAATAGTCGCAAATACGCTGGCCTACGGTGCAACGCAGGGATTTCGTGCCTCTGGACTTGATTCTCTGTGTACACAAACACATTGAATAAAATTAAATGTTAGTAAATTTTCCATTAAAAAATAAGCTTCTATCATGGTAAGGCCTAGCACGGGTCCTTAAAAAGAATGTCAAGCCTAACCTGTACATTACTTTTTGATTGGTCGTTAAAATATGAATCTGCATTGTGTGTGTGTGTGTGTGTGTGTGTGTGTGTGTGTGTGTGTGTGTGTGTGTGTGTGTGTGTGCGCGCGCGCGTTCGCGTGCGTGTGCGCCGTGCGCGTGCGTGCGTGTGCGCGCGCGTGTGTAATTTAACAATAAATTTTATTTTTTTAGGTTCGTCTCGATTAACTATATGTCCGAATTAGCGGGGTTCGGATTAGTGAGACTCTACTGTATTAACAATCCGCCAGGATAGTGATAATTTTAAAACAGAATTTAATTCATGATGTCTTGTCCTTATGACAATCAGTGTGAACTGTGGTAATGCTTGTGCTATTTGTGATGATCGTGCCAGAAGAAAAGCAATGAAAGAATTACAGTTCAAACGAGAAACGGACTGTACGTTAACTGAATGACATAAGAGCGCAAAAACAGCGCTGTCAATCACTCTGTGTAGCTGTGTTTGACTTGCAAAAGACTGACTGTTCCACACTGTGACGTCACAATATTTTGCTACAAACGAAAATACACATTTTACAATTTCAGTGTTTTTGACATTGGGAAAAATCAAAGTTACTGCCACGTTTGACACGAGCGAGCAGTTTACCGAGCAAAAATTCCGTTCAATGAGTTTTAGGTTTTACGATCTCTGTTTAGGTAATGAACTGGCAAGTTCCCTAACGTGCAAGCAGTGGTAGATGTGACTCAGATAAGTGCACTGGACAGAACAGAAACTATGTTTGCGCTAAATGCTCAGTCACTGAGTATAAACGTACCGGAATGATGATCCTTATGAGAGATATGTGAGCGTTCGCTGCTGGTGACATCTTGCGGTACAGTGTTCAACTACAGTTAAATAGACAAGATACTATCTATTTTCTAAAACGTATCCACCCTCTATCCTTACAATCTGCAGCGTTCGAGCGCAGATGATCCACTTACTTGGCCTTTAGGCGCTAATACCGAGCACGCTTTTTCCACCCCTGTTTTTGCAGTATGTAGCGTTCGTAGCGGCAGATAGTCCAACTACTAGGACTTTAGACGCTAATATCAAACATGTTTTTCTACCACATGTCCTTGCCACTTATAGCGTTAGTAGAGGCAGGTAGTCCAACGACTTGCACTTTAGGTGCTAATACTGAGCACACTTTTTCCATCTCCTGTCCTTGCAGTTTGTAGCGTTCGTAGAGGCAGATAGTTTAACTACTAGGACTTTAGGCACTAATATCGAGCACACTTTTTATAATGGTGGATGCATATTTAGTCCGGTTAGTCATCGTTTGAGGTATTATAAGGGCCATACCGAAAACAAAGGCCACACTGTTCACGCCTTACATTAAAGAAGTAACAGTTAATCGATTTTTGTACCTGCATGATGGATTACGCTCATACGATTAGCAAAATCAAGTGGTAAAGCAATCAAAATTAGCCACTCGGGAAACGTCGTTTGTACTTCATACAAATTTAGTTATATTCCGATTTTGATGAAACTTCGCACACTTGACAAATATATTTCCGATTGCTGATTAGCATTGCAACTTATAGGTAAGTTAACGTGAGTCCAGCAAATTGTCAGCGCCTGCAAAGTGTCTTGATACCGCGTGAATACACGACAGTATGGCTACCAGCTCAGGGTCACACATGACGTGCACGCACACAGAACGCGGGATACCGGATAAAAGAACGAAGCACAAATCATTCGCGCTCACTTTTTACCGGAAGCGTGCCGATATAACACTCCAACACCTCAACGTTTTAAATTTATTCCCACTCAAAACGTTTTATCAGGGGATCGCTGCTCATATTTCACCCGGGATAACTACTAAAGTTATATCGGGGATTTGTTGCCGACGGGAGGGGGGTATCACTCTGCGAACGCGTTTTGATAACAGCTGTAAAATATTTTGATTTATTTCCCCGTCGCCGTATTTGTTATTGTACCCTTGTAGAACATAAACAGCGGATTGAATTGGTTTCGGAACGTAACTCCAGTTTTGCATTGCTGTACAATAAAAACGATTGTCTTGGAATATATTTTACAAATTTAATTTTAGATATTTATAGCTGCGGTCCAAATCGTTGTACGTTGACGTAATGGAAGCTATTCGAATAAATAAATAAAACCAAACACTGCACGCACGGACATTATTTCCCAATATAATTTTTTTCTCTAACAATACTGACAATCTAACTTCACCATCGCAAAATGCTAATTTACGCAGATTTTGACGCTGATTACGAAGGTGAAATCAAAAACAGGTAAGATACAAATCGTTTTTTAAAGCTTTAAAATAACCGCCATTTTAAAACTGTTGAACGGATTTTTCTGGGTAACGAATTAACAATTTGGCACACAATTACCAAAATCGATTTTTGTACTAAATTTGTACTAAATCGGTTCAAAATTGTAAAAGCGAAAATGTTAAACCAAAATACACAAGTAAGTTTTTTTTTCAATTTTTACAAAAAACAA
Source organism: Callitettix versicolor (assembly GCA_022606455.1). NCBI lineage: Eukaryota > Metazoa > Arthropoda > Insecta > Hemiptera > Cercopidae > Callitettix > Callitettix versicolor. The sequence goes on along the minus strand of CM040185.1, from coordinate 80,627,570 downwards.
ATTCCAATTGACACTTTAAAAAGGTTTAGGAAAAAGGTCCATAAGAATAATTATTTTCTTGAAAAGACATCATTTATGTAGAAAATAATGTTAATATTCCTAAAAATACATTTGTGTAGATTAGCAAAATAAAACAATTTTTTTTTGATTTTCAAAAATCCACTTCAATTCACATTTTTTTAACGTACATATCTGCTGAAGTACTGAATATATTGAATGCAATTAAAAATATAACAATAAAGTGAAAATAAATGATAGAACACGACTATTTCCTTAATTATTGTTAAGGGTTGTTCTTTGTACCACAACAAAACAAACCACTACAGCTGTTCCAGACCTACTTATATTGTAAATATAATTAAGTAAAAACTCACTTAAAGGAGCTTAACACACTTCGCCTCTTGTGTAATCTCAAGTAAACTACAATACTTGTTCTATACCACTGTCACTGTCTAGTACAAAATAAATTACTTGAAGATGACAGGCTCCGAAACCAGTAGTCTTAATTCCAATTAAAACATTGATAAATATTTACCTTTGTAATCCTTTCACTTACTTTTAATCTAACCTAGGCATAACATTAAAAAAGCACTATCACAGTTACTAAATCGCTGACGTAGTGTCAATTTACTGTATCAAAATGTTATCTATTGTATCAAAATGTTATCTATTGTAGCAAAATGATATCTATTGTAGCAAAATGTTATCTATTGTAGCAAAATGTTATCCATTGTAGCAAAATGATATCTATTGTAGCAAAATGATATCTATTGTAGCAAAATGTTATCTATTGTAGCAAAATGTTATCTATTGTAGCAAAATGATATCTATTGTAGCAAAATGTTATCTATTGTAGCAAAATGTTATCTATTGTAGCAAAATTATATCTATTGTAGCAAAATGTTATCTACTGTAGCAAAGTGTTATGTATTGTAGCACATTTATTTACACTTCCCAAACTTAACCAAGTGTTATCTATGACCAAGTTATTGCAGTATATTCACATTATGTTAACGACTTCCTAATGTACTTTATCAAACAATTATAGACAAGGGGTGGGTTTGAATGAAAGCGATAACAGCGGGTCCAGATAATGCGACCCAAAGTTTCGACAAATTTGGTCTGCTGCAGGATTAAGGGTCACTGGCTGGACTAACGAGAAACTGAGTGAGTACTTGCATTCAAGTTTTTGAGCGGTGTAAATTTTGAACCAATAAACTCTTTTATACCATAATTGCATTACAAATATTGAATACAGGTCATCGAAAATGAATGTCGATATTTCAACTAAGTGCGACTTAAAAAGTATTAAAGATAACTTAATGATTTTACATTGACAGTGTACAGGAAAAAAGAAGTTTTTTTATACTTTAGTAAGTTTCGATGTGACATTTATTTGTTGCTCTGCAGACATCTAATACGTAGTCAGTTTCATGTCAAGTGCGTTGAATAATTTCTGGGATTACAGTCGTGATGGCGGCAGAGATTCGCTCCAAGAATTTCCTCAGCATAAACTATGATCTTACTGTACCACCAGACAAAGAAATCCACAGGGACTGGATTTCTGCAGGGCCAAGGAATATGCGCACCTCTGCCAATCCAACCTTTAGGAAATTTGGTGTTGAGGGCGTTGCGTACAACTAGATGCTAGTGTGGGAGCTCCATCTTGCATAAAAATGACATTCAGTTTGTTGTTAAATTCGTTCGATCATAGAAAACACAAACTGTTCTAGCATGTCCGGATAGATTAACCCTGTAATTGTTCTTTCAACGAAAAAGGAGCCCACAACTCGGTCAAGAAATTACCCGCACCACACTTTTGAAGAGTCTCGCATGTACTCACGAATTTTGTTAGGTTGTGGTGATCCCAATTATTCGAAAGTGGTGACGATTTACGCAACCATTAATGTGAAACGTTGCTTCATCTGTAAACACCACTTGGTTGAAAAAAAAAACAGACTGTCATCAATTTCATTTAGCATAAAAGAAGGTTATGCGGTCGCTCTGTGCCCTGTACACAACAAAACTGTGCAGATAAAAAACAGTGGCATTATTTCTGTGGGTTGAGAAGGTTTGCTTCATTGATTTCTTGAAAGTCCAACATTGTTTTTCGACTACTGTGTATATTTACAGTAACACAATGAAGAGTCTATCAAGATTTCGTTGATCTTAACAAAAATCGATCTTGAGATTCTCATTGATGCAGTTGTTTTTCCAGGCCTTCTTAAGACAAAAAATGGATTTTGATTGGATGTCTGTTCTTGTATCTGTGCACAGAGATAAATGAATTTCTAGGGTTACTATTTCAGTGATGCGATCTTTGTAGATCTATTGTGCCTGTCTATCTACATTCTTCAGTTACAGCGCTTCTCTAGTCCTACTGAAGAAATTATTTCTGTGGGTTGAGAAGGTTTGCTTCAATGATTTCTTGAAATTCCAACATTCCTTTTCGACGACTGTGTATATTTACAGTAACACAATAAGGAGAAATAAAGAAAGATTTCGTTGATATTAACAAAAATCGATCTTGAGATTCTCATTGATGCAGTTGTTTTTCTAAGCCTTCTTAAGACAAAAATTGGATTTTTAATTGGATGTTTGTTCTTGTATCTGTGCACACAGATGAATGAATGAATTTCTAGGGTCACTACTTCAGTGATGCGATCTTTGTATAGCCGCATCGGTGGTCTAGTGGATAGCGTACTAGGCTTTCACCCCGAGGACCCGGGTTCGATTCCCGGCGAAGGCTTGGCATTTTCATACGCTATAAAATCACCCCATCGTCTGCATTAGCCCAAGTGTGCACAATAGTCGGACGTTAAACACCAAAAAAAGCGATCTTTGTATATCTACTGTGTCTATCTATATTCGTCAGATACCACGTCTTCTCTAATCCTAGTCTCTTCACAAAGTCTAGGATTTTGAGTGCAGGTACTTGACTCAGCTAATCCCCTTTCATTTTTCCTTTCTCTTGACACTTATCTCAAAGATTTTGCTCCATATGATTCTTTGTTGTGTGGGGAGATCCCGCTCATTCTATTTTACACGTGTTTTATCTGTGGGCATTTACAGTTGAGAAATTGCAAGAAACAATAAATCTAATAAAACAGATTGACCAAAAAATGGCGAGTACAACTTGATGTAACCAATTCAATGCACGTTAGTTTCACGAAGATACAGATTCAACGTCGTCTGCATTTTGTCATAAATGGAACATATGCGTATATCATCCCTGTGTTCAGTATAATAATCTACCTTCCCTAGCTTCGTCAATTCTACTTTCGTTGACGCGTTTCGGAGAACCTCCATCTTCAAAAACTATATCTATACTCTGTAGTAGTATGCTCTATAGGAGTATAGATACTGTTTAGGAAATCTATATCTATACTCTATAGTAGTATACTCTATAGGAGTATAGATATAGTTTTTGAAGATGGAGGTTCTCCGAAACGTGTCAACGAAAGTAGAATTGACGAAGCTAGGGAAGGTAGATCATTATACTGAACATAGTGACAATAATCCTAGTAGAAAAGAACAGGAATACAAAAAGAATATATCATCCCCTTTAACACAGCCTATACTACTTGATGTTAAACTTGATGGAAGGAGCATATAAAAAAGAAAAACTAAGAACAACATAAAATTAAAAACAGATGTGCTGGATCTTAGGCTTTGCATAATAAGTTGGTGCTGTACAAACAAGTTCTGAAACCATTTCGTGGTTAATGCGCCACGTAATAAAGATCTCCATCGGGACTTAAAAGTGACTGTCACCGAAATAAAAAAATGTGCTCAAAGCCGCGAAAAACGGCTGAAATATTATGTTAACGTGGAGGCGTCTAGGATGCTCCATAACGAAGAAGACTCGATGCAGAAGACTCAAGAGAATTAAACCGTTTGAACTAACAGTGTAGTCATCACAGACTGGGAGCGCCGATGCGCTAACCTCCACAATATTTACATTACTCGTAGAGCATAAGATGTTTGTGTTATGTAACGATTTTTTTTTTTTTTTTAAGGCGAAAAGCACATTGAGGCTATTATTGCCTCCCTAAATGTAAGTTTTTTTTGTGTTTAACGTCCAACTATTGTGCACACTTGGGCTAATGCAGACGATGGGATGATTTATAGCGTATGAAAATGCCAAGCCCTGGCCGGGAATCGAACCCGGGTCCTCGGGGTGAAAGCCTAATACGCTATCAACTAGGCCACCGAGGCGGCCCACCTAAATGTAAGTGAGTGTAAAGTGTTAAAGTTGCAAGGGTAGTGTTGCAACTGTTTAAGTGTGTGTTAGACTCGGGTACCGCGAGGGACGTCTAAATCCTCTCAATAGGTGCAGCTAGTCTTCAAGCACCCCCTGCGGTGCATTCAGATTATAAATCATTATTACAAATCATATACGGTTAATATTTCAGTGAATTCTGGTGATTTGATTTTGAAAAATTAGGCCGATTTAAGAAAAAAAAACAGTGCGGTTTGCAAAGTCCATGCGTCTGGCGTGGCTGGGGCATGTAAGGCATGTGAAAAGAACGAATACCCATGGCTATATGGGCATGTAAGGCATGTGAAAAGAACGAATACCCAAGAAGTTGTTACGTGGCAGAATGGAAGGAAGAAGAGGACGTGAACAGGATGGGATGCAGGATATGTGAAGGATACGTGCGTTGGAAGATGGTGGAGGTCTAGGCTAGGCAGGAATGGAGAAGTTATGAGAGAGGCAAAAGCTCACCAAGAGCTGCAGCACCAAGTTAAAAGAAAAAGGAAGATTTTAAACGGTTGTTTTGAAAGCTCCTAACCGGATATTTTAGAGAAATAGAATTTTGTATTTAAAATTTTAAATGTTTATTCACCGTTAAGCTACAAAAATAAAACTATTATTACATTAAAACTTGGGCATACTTACAGAAACAAAATTACTATATAATATGCACAAACTAAACTAAAGTAAAATAATAATTCATACAAAGATAATGTATGAAGCAAGAGTGAATATTCCATCGAATCATGATTAAATTTTTTTTTAATTTTTTTTTTTTTTTTTTTATTTTAAGGCGAAAAGAACATTGAGGCTATTATCGCATCTCTAAATGTAAGTGTGAGAGTAGAGTAAAGTGTTAAAGTCGTAAGTGCAGTGTTGTAAATGCAAGTGTGTGTTAGACTCTTGCAGGGACGTCAACAGGGACTAAACAGGAGGGACGTCAAACCCTCTCAATAGGTGCAGCTAATCTGCATCCCCCTGCGGAAAGTTTTGTAACGAGTTTCAGTAATAAAAATATATATAATTGCATATAATTGCAGTACGGTACTAACCAATTAACTTCGGGAACACCAAAGGAGTACACGCTCCAATTACAAACTGGTAACGTATGAACAGTAAATTAAGCAGGTGTGACAATTTGCCCGAGCAAATTAGACCTGCAAAGCATTCCGACAATATATCAACAATTATTTGAATAAGCACCGCCACCAGGTAGCAGCGGGTTGGGCGCCGTGGAGGACATAAATAACAGGAGAGCTGCGTCTCTGGCAACGCTTCCCGCAAAGTCTTACAATTAAATCACGACGTTATTACGGTGCGGCCGGAACCGCGGGAGTTGTTTCACTTTCCTGTTCCCAGTGTCATCGTTAATTCAATTAAATAATTATAACGCCGGACAGAGTAATTGTTTGCATATAAATTCTGCTAAAATGTTATATAAACGTTCTCACACTCAAAACCTTTATAAAAGACACAAACTGGTGTGTTTCGACACCGCTTTCCATGTAAATACGAGATACCATCTCGTACATACTTTATTTACGTTCATTAAAACGTGGCACAAAAAATCGAATTTAGTAATAGCTCGAAATTCATTCAACTTTTTCAAAATGGCAAATTTGTTGTCAAAATCCTTTCTTAGTGCATCTTGACATTGTTGTAAGAATGTACCATGAAAATTTCAAGTCTCTAGCTACAATAGCATTGGCTGTACGTTGTTTATTAAATTTTTGTTTCTTCTTCTCTTCGTTTCACCCTCTTTGGGGTACGCTGAATCAATCATTTCTTGCGCGCTGTACTTTTCTTTGTTCCCAGTAGCTCTTCATTCTTTCCGATCTTCTTTTCCTCTCATCTTCCGAAATGACAGGTTTAGGTCTTATTTTGGTTTTATCTTGGAATCTTATTCTTTCGTCCTTGGTACTTATCTTAGCAGTTTGGTCAAGCAGTGAATTTTCTGTAATTTTTAATTCTATTAGGTCTTTTTCAATTTCTTTAAACAGTTCGGTTTTGTTTTACGATTATGGAAAAAATCAAACACCTGTTTCGTCAATCTATTGGAGTTCATTCTAAGAAGATGGCCGTAAAAATTTATTCTCCTTTTTCTCATAGTATCTGATAGTTTTTTCAATTTTCTTATAGAGAGCTTCATTTCTTATATATACTACCTTATTATCCTGAAATTTTGTTCCTATAATTTTTCTTAAGATTTTCCTTTCCGTTATTTCAAGCTTTTCTATCTGGCCTATGCGATTCATAGTTAATGTTTCTGCTGCGTATAGTGCTTCCGGTTTGATCACTGTTTTATAATGTTTAATTTTGGACCCCCATGAAAGGGATTTCTTATTGTATGTTTCTTTCGTCAATTGGAAGGCCAATTCAAGTTTGTTTTTCCTGGATTCCATTGCCTTTTTTTTGTTTATTACATAAAATTTTTGTTTATTACATTATACGGCAATTTCAAAATCATTGAAAATTCATAAAGTTTTTGTCATAAGTACTTTTGAAAATCTCATTTCACCATCGTAATCAGCGTTAAAAAGTGCAGAAATCAGCATTTCAAAACAATTGAGAAATTTAATTTGACTGCGGTCAGGGATCAATTTCGTGTTTTCAATGCAATTTGAAAATTAAAAATGTTAATACAGTAAAATCTCTCTATTCAAATCTCTCTGTAACGGCAAAATGTGTTGGACCCTTCCCATTTTTTTGTACTGTAACTTTCTTTATTGAAAACAAGAAAATTTCAGGAATCTCTCTATAGCGACGAAACACGTGCACATTTCCTACTCTTCTACCCTATTTCTCAGTATGCCGACACGTCATTCGAGTGTTAAAAGCAGTGCGTCAACTGAATACAGTGTTTTATGACTAATACATTGTCTATGTATTGCGTTATTTTTAATACTTTTACAGTAATGGCGTGTAAACGGAAAATTTTATCGTTAGATGTAAAGAAAGTAGATGTTTGCCGAAATTAACTAGTTCTTCTGTTGGCACGATATAGAAAAATATAAATATAAATATAAATATAAATGAGGCCTATAATTAAGGGAATAACTTCAAGAAAATATGGAAGCCAGAATTTGAAGGTTCCATATGAAACGGTTTTTCAATAATTTCGGTAAAATATTGCCTTTTTCTCACATTTACAGTATTTTATTACAAACAGTATTATGTCATAAATAACGTTTTTTTAAAGAATGCACGTCATAGTTTTATTTCAAAAAACTTTGCACTCAATAATTCAAATTAAAGATAGTGTATAACACGTTTTATACACATTTTGGTTGAGCGGAAATCTCTTTAAAAAATAACGTTTCCTTCACTGTCGCTATAGAGAGATTTTAATGCTATTTTCGATGATGAAATCAGTATTTTTTTTAAACAAAGCCGTATCAACAGCTATTATTACATAACGTAATGTTAAATGCAAGGAAATTATCTCTTAAATGTAAGCGCGGTGGTTTCCCTTGGATAAACAATACCTTAAGAAACAACAGACACATTTCAACACCCCGTTTCTGTTTAGCTACGCAAAACTTTCCTCGAACAAAACAAAACCAGTTTGTTAACACCAAGGCTGAATAATTCTTACACGGCTCTGGTTAAGTAAATTATAAAGCCACGAGTCTGTTGGGCGTACCTCCGGCGGCCATTTTGAAAACATCTCCCCATAGATACAGTACATGCTTAACTGGGATTATCGTAGGAGGGAAATCTCGTATACTCCCCCGAGGATGGAGCCGCATACCTCGCGTAATCCTCGCCCCAAACTTTTGCTGCATTCTTCCCCTAAAAGGGTGAGAACACAAAAATTCCAACTTAATATCACTTTTCGTGACGTCACACTATATATAAATTTGTCCAAATGTTTCAGCAAGTAAAACTACAGAAACGTTTACATTGTTTGATTAACTAGTGTAGTGGTCGAAATCAAGAAAAACGTTTGAAAAAATAATAATTACAAAAATAATTCACGCCTATCAATTGTTACAGCGACATCTGCCTGATTGGTACTGTACTAAACGACAGAAAATAAATAAACAAGTTGCGCAAACTTTCGCACATTCAAAAATTTCACAGAAAATATTAGTCTAAAAATATAGACAAAAATTGTAAAATCAGCCCCAAGATGCTAAAAATCGGTTTATCACATTTCGTTCAAATTTTGGTGCTTTAACACTCGTGCGGATGTACCAAATTTTAAATAAAACGAGTTCACAGTTCAAGTGTAAAGAGAAAAATGCAACAATCTTTAGAATTACCTTTTTTTAGCTTTGTAAATTTATTTTAGGTTATTTTAAATATGGGACACTCACGTGTGTTATAAATCATCATATGCTAACATTTCAGTGAATTCTGATGATCTGATTTTGAAAAATTAGGCCGTTTAAAAAACACAGTGCGGTTTGCGAAGTCCGTGCGTCTGGCGTGGCTGGGGAATGAGGCATAAGAAACGAATACCCGAGACGTTGTTACGTGGCAGAAAGGATGGAAGAAGAGGACGTAAAGATGGGATGAAGGATATGTGAAGGAGGACAGATGGTGGAAGTCCAGGCTAGGCAGGAACGGAGAAGAGTTATGAGAGAGGCTAAAGCTCACCAAGAGCTGCAGAACAAAGGTAAAATAAAAAAAGGAAGATTTTAAACGGTTTTTTTTTGAAAGCTCCTAACAGTTGAAACACTATATACTAATTTTAGGGATATAGAATTTTGTAATTAGAATTTAAAATGTTTATTCACCGTTAATCTACAGAAAAATAAAACTATTATTACATTAAAACTTGGGCATACTTATATAAACAAAAATACTATATAATACTGCAAAAACAAAACTAAAGTAAAATTCATATAAAGATAATGTATGATTCCAGCAAATCATAGTTAAATTATAATTTTTTAAATTATTTTAAGGCGAAAAGCACATTGAGGCTATTATCGCTGCCGTAAGTGTAAGTGTAAAGTGTTTAAGTCGCAAGTGTAAATGTGTGTTAGAATCGGGTACCGCGAGGGACGTCTAAATTTTCACAATAGGTGCAGGTAGTCTGCATCCCCCTGCGGGAAGTTAAATTTAAAAAATAACAGTACTTAGAAGGACAGCAGATCTCGCAGGATATTCTTAACTGCTTGACCATCGCTTAGCCGCCTCGGTGGCCTAGTTGATAGCGTACTGGGCTTTCACGCCGAGGACCCGGGTTCGATTCCCGGCCAGGGCTTGGCATTTTCATACGCCATAAATCATCCCATCGTCTGCATTGGCCCAAGTGTGCACAATAGTCGCTCGTTAAAAAAAAAATAAATAAATAAAAAATCCACGATAGCGCTCGTAAACTTTCCGCCAATTTAACTAATACCGCAACATTAGGAAAAATGTCACTGGACCAACTTTATTGGATATTTTACGCTCTTTCCCCAGTAAGCGGTAAAAATTATAATTAGGTCTTGCCATTCAGCTAGTATTACAGTAAACAACCATCATGTACACTCGTTATAGTTAAACAAGAGGCCTCCATCTTGAAACCGAAGCGAATGGGAAAAAACTTACACATACGTGTTTCGGGTTACATACAAAATTCATTTGTGCCAAATTTCAAAACAATCGGTCAATGCGTTTGTCCAAAATTGCGTACAATCGTTATTGTAAATCAGAGACCGTTATTTTGAAACGGAAGTGAACGAGAAGAAATCTTACAAATACGTTTTTAGGCTCCGCACCAAATTTCAAAACAATCGGTCAGTGCCATTGCCAAAACTGCGTAACAAAAACTTTTTTTTTGTGTGTTTAACGTCCGACTATTGTGCACACTTGGGCTAATGCAGACGATAGGATGATTTATAGCGTATGAAAATGCCAAGCCCTGACCGGGAATCGAATCCGGGTCCTCGGGGTGAAAGCTCAGTACGCTATCAACTAGGCCACCGAGGCGGCCAAATACAAATCAAACGCCGAACAGTCGAGTTAACCACGCTTCGCTCAGCCCATTAACAAATCTCAAAAATTTATCTAGAGGATATGATCGCCGTTTATTTTTAAGTCCCGGGTCTGGGTCTTACTATGATCGCCACTCTATTAAGTCATTTTCCATTTGAATTTCGCTGAAATACAAAAATTCTAAATACAAAGTTGTTTCTTTTAAAATAACAGTAAAGTGAATTCTGTCAATACTTGCAGGCAAGCGGAGAAACAACAGTTTTGTTATTTACAAGTGTTAACAGCTCAGCACGGACCCCTCCTGTCTTTGTGTTAATGGTCTGTCGCTTTTACGACCACTCAACCTTCTTAAAGACAATTTTAAGACTGGAACAAAGTGCTGCGGCCTCATCGCTTTAATGGATCACTTTCGTCAACTCCCGCTGCGTTTCGTCTCCTATCTCCAGCCTTGGAAACGTATTCCATTCTATTAAACGTTAATTTATCCCCGTTTATTTGTAATACGCCAAACGTTGGTAATAATTTAATTCGCACTAAGTGATACACGTGATCAATACCAGCGGTAAGCGGACGTGACAGAAGGGAATTAACAAATTGATTATGTTTTTTAAAGTGAATACTTCTTTATACACGGTACGACAAATTTTGAAGGCAGTGAAATCGAATCGAGAGTAACGGAAGGAAACATTGATTAAAAAAAACAGCTGAACTCAGCTTAAATTCACCTTGAATTTTAGTTTAACAGTTTAATTTCACGAAACAGCTGGTTATCACAGAGATGCTAGTCAGTGTCGCAATAATATGTATTATTAAATCAAGCGACTTGATCATAGATAGACTACTTAGTTCGAATTCTGAAATGCAAGAATGAAATAAATAATAAATATTAAATATAAGTTTAAATGTTAAAATGAATAAATTAAGTGAAATATTACTGATGCCAGTCGGTGACTTATAATAATGTCTGCCGCCTCGGTGGCCTAGTTGATAGCGTAATGGGCTTTCACCCAGAGGACCCGGGTTTGATTCCCGGCCAGGGCTTGGCATTTTCATACGATATATATCATTCCATCGTCTGCATTAGCCCAAGTGTGCACAATAGTCGGACGTAAAAAAAAAAATATATATATAATAATGTCTTACAAAATCAAGCATCTTGACCATAGATAGACTACTTAGTACGAATACTGAAAGGCGAGAATGGAATAAATATTAAATTAATTAATTGTAGAAGTTTAAATGCTAAAATGAATAAATTAAGTGAAATATTACTGATGCCAGCCAATGAGTAACAATAATATGTATAACAAAATCAAAAAACTCAACCATAGATAAATTAATTAGTTCGAATTCTGAAATGCGAGAAATAAATAAATAATAAATATTATATAGAAGCTTAAACGTTAAAATGAATAAATTAAGTGAAATATTACTGATGTCAGCCAATGAGTAACAATAATATGTATAACAAAATCAAACAACTTGACCATAGATAAATTAATTAGTTCGAATTCTGAAATGCGAGATTGAAATAAATAATAAATATTATATAGAAGCTTAAACCGTTAAAATGAATAAATTAAGTGAAATATTATTATTTATAAATTTTTAGTATAATAACGAAAACTACTAATTACAGAGAAGTGATTTATTTGGCATTAAGAATATAAAAACGTACAAGGCCGGTGCTGACGTCACAAACGACACGAAACTACATTTTTGAAGTAAATAGTTCTTCACGCCCGGTACGGCTAATTTTGTCGTGCAGTGAAATCGAATTGAGAGTAACGTAATGAAAAACTTACAAACGAGAAGGCAAGTACAAGTCATCAACCTCACTTGAAGTCGATCCCGGATACTGGTGTAAAGAGGTCATTAACACTTTTCACTTCGAAGGCGCGTAGTCACAACATAATATTTTATTAATTTTTTTATACATATTTCGAGCAGGATATAATACAAATGACCCTTTTCCAATCTTGAATGTTAAATATTCAAAATTTATTGCTAGTTATTACATACTGTTAATAGTGTAATGTACTTTATCAATTTTGTTTGTACATTTTGTATAAATGCTTTTTTCTTAACACACAAATATTATTAGAACTGCGGGTCCTACAATTCAGTCCAAGCTGATCTGGGAGTGTCGGGCGAACCTCAAAGCTCTGTCCCTAGATAACCTAGTAACTCTTTATTGGGTTCCGGGGAATAAGGGAGTTGAGGGTAATAAGGAGGCAGACCAACTGGCTGGACTGAGATCTGCATTTGAGTGCATCGGACCTGTGCCGGCTTTAGTGATCTCTCTGTCGTTGACCAGATTTGCTTAGGTGGATTAATAAGCAACATCATGCAAGATGGGATAACCTTCACAGGCATTCCTAAAGTAAGCGTCTCTTAAGCATGCCATAAAGGGGCGGCAGACGTCTCGGGCAGAGCACAACTCAGGAAAATCATGGGGTTTATTACTGGGCACTGTGGTCTGAGGGTGCACATGAACAGGGTAGGTATGAACCATGGAGAAACCGTGTGTAGATTGTGCAGAAAAGAGGAGACACATAATACTTAATTGTGAAGCTTTTGCTAGCAGAAGACTAGGGGTTTTGGTTTCCAGGACCCTAGCGAACTTCATCAGAATGAGCTAGTCAGTGGATTGTTTGAACTTAATAACAGCATTGATCTACTAAACTAGTACTTAAGAGGTTTATTGCACAATAAGTCTGTTGGTCGCAGTGCCTGGGTTTGTATCTAAGTATCTTCCTCTATTTTGAATCTAATCTAATCTAATATACAAACATAGAATACTGAGGGCAAAAACAACTTTTCACGCCATTTCTAATCTTTTCAAATCCTTTTAAAAATTTACCCACACTTAACAATACCACCAAAATATGTTTTCTATTAAAGTCACACAAATTTTTCAACTTGGAAACAATACGTTTTGGTGAATTAAAAGTAACGAAAGTAAACAGAAAACCCGTGAGGATCTAATTGACTGTAATCTCGGGTAAAAGTTGAACCAGCACAAGTCGAGAGGGTGCGGAAGACTCTAAGTGACTGCACTAAAAAGAGATTAAAGTAAGAAAAGGAAATAAATATCCAGGAGATTTAAAGGTAAGGAGATAAAAACAATCTTACGGGGAAATGGAGGTGGTGTGTGCGGGAGGGGGAAATGGATTGGAAATTAAAACAAGAAAAGGGGAAAGAAACAATTAAACTCTCGGAAAAATATAGCTTCCCAACCTGTCACTCATTAAGATATAGATTTACACCTTGCTGGTTGATATATGGGCTGCGGGGAGGAAGAAAGTTGGAAAAACATAGATTTATGCGGTTTAATGTTCAAAGTACCCTGATTAATATACCGCAGAAAAGGGTTGGGGAGGCGTAAAAGTGTAAATAATAGCGGCACACAGCTGTATCGCTGGTGTAATCTAAACGATTTTCTTAAAACTACGCATGGACAATTTGTTTTTTTATAATATCTAAGACAAGTTAGTTACCCAGCAAAATCTCTAGTCATCTTGTGGATTTGTGCGACAGTGTCACTAAGTTTTAAGATCTTTCTTTTCGCACTTTCAGAAGTACTACTTGCCTATTTAATTATTAAAGTATATATTTCATACAACTGTAACAAGGATTCTGTGGTAGAAGTGGTTAAAGCATCGGTCAGTCTACAGCATCACTCAACTGCGCACCTATAGGTTCTTAGTTCAAGCCGCAGTTGCTCCCTTAGTCTAACTGGCATAAAGTACAAAAAAAGGAGAAGAGAAAGATCAGACAAGATGTATGCCTACAATGAATACACATTTTGCAGAGTCCACATCAACAAGTCTTCGCCTTTTACAAAACGATTTGAAGCCATTTTTAACTATTTATTTCCTACATGACAGAGATAAATGTGTTAAGAGTTTATAAAGTTAATTAGCCATTCGCACCAAGACTATTCAGTCTATAGTGCAACTAAGATAATGTATTCAGGCCTGGTGCCCTAAATGGGTTTGAACAATTTACATACAAGCTTAATCACTAGAGATCCTCAGGGTCCTGGAAGCCGAACACCTTTGTCAACTCTCAATGCGGCATCCTTATCCTGTTCAGAAGTACAGTGCCCAGTAATGAGTCCCAAGGTTTCCCACAGCTGCCCTCTACCTAGAATCAGATTGAGGTCAGATTGAGGTTCAGATTGAGGTACTACGCACGGTTTTTAACACTGGAATGACGTATCGCCGTACGTATAGGGTAGAACAATAGGAAGTGCACGAAGTAACCATAGAAAACCATTAAATTTACTCGTTAACATTTATCAACACAAACGTACAACAATAACTGTTTAAACTATAGAAAGGTTTTTTTTTTGTTGTGTTTAACGTCCGACTATTGTGCACACTTGGGCTAATGCAGACGATGGGATGATGTATAGCGTATGAAAATGCCAAGCCCTCGCCGGGAATCGAACCCGGGTCCTCGGGGTGAAAGTCTAGTACGCTATCCACTAGACCACCGAGGCGGCTACTATAGAAAGGTTCCCTGCTATCAAGTTACTACTTAGGTCCACTAATTCCCAAAAATGGGTTTCATTTGTATGTTTGTCCGTCTGTCTACACGTGTACGTAAACTACTTCGCAAATTTCATTGAGTGTACCAAGAGTTTGGTTCAGGATAATTGAAAATTGCCACACGTTTTTCGTTCGAGAAACCATAATTTCAAAATATTTTGTTTTCATTCTGATCAGGTGTAGCGTATCTGTGCCCATATTAAACGTAAAATACCGAAAATCTGTTAAAATACCGAAAAATCGGTTGATTATGTAACAGTCTAATCATATTTTCAAATTTGTTAAAGAAAATTGGGTTCTGAATTGACGCGTAAAAAATGGAACATAAACTCTGAAAACATCGGTTTCTTCCTATTTTCTTTTGAACCGTAAATTTCTTTTCAAGTTTGATAGATTAACTTTGATCAGAAAAGACCAAAATTTTACGATAAATTAGATCGTTTTCAATTTTTTATCGATATTTTTACCGAAAACAAGTAGCTAGAAAGTTTGTGCTGTATCAAAAAGCGTTCTTTACAAGCTAACCTGCATTAAAGAACGAAATAAACAGCACGCTGTGACTTACGCGGCCAGAATGCGCCCATAAATCTGTCCCTGTACATACACGCACTAAACTCCGGGATGGAGAATTCATCGTCTAATGTGGAGCCGGAACCGCGGGGATAGGGTCATATATTATAGGGGAGCACTAAATACAAAGTTGCCATATTTCTTGTCTGGCCGGTTGGTCAAACCTAGGGCGACATAAGGCTGATTTCAATTGTTTAAAGTGAGCCATCGCTCTTTGGCTGACGGCGGAGAAGTCATTTGTTAAAATTATGTCAAAATCTTCGTTGTAGGGGAGAGCACGGCGGCGCCCCTTTTTGGAAGTGGTGAATAATTAATTCGGAAATTCTGGCATCCAGTCAATCAATCACTCTTAAAGTGTGTATTACTTTTTGTGTTGTTTTCGCTTGTCTGATTTTCGTGATGTGTCTCGTATTCGTTGTTCACATGGATGGCGGGAATTTAGGTTATCGCCAGAGCGAAGTAGATGAGGCATTATAGAGAGAGAACGAAAGAGAAAAGGTGGGAGAAAAGATTTTTTTTGTGTTTAACGTCCGACTATTGTACACACTTGGGCTAATGCAGACGATGGGATGATTTATAGAGTATGAAAATGCCAAGCCCTCGCCGGGAATCGAACCCGAGTCCACGGGATGAAAGCCTAGTACGCTATCAACTAGGCCACCGAGGCGGGAGAGGAAAGAGAAGAGACGGAAGGTTATCACGGAAGGTTATCTATCGAAAGGTGAGAGCTTGAGAGGGAGAGAGAGAGAGAGAGAGAGAGAGAGAGAGAGACGGGGGAGAGAGGGGTAGAGAGACGGGGGAGAGAGGGGTAGAGAGACGGGGAGAGAGACGGGGGAGAGAGGAGTAGAGAGACGGGGTAGAGAGACGGTGGAGAAAGAGAGTGGGAGGATGGAGAGGGAGAAGAAGAATGAGAGACAGAGAGAGCTAGAGAGAGGGGGGAAGAGAGAGACAGGGAGAGAGAGAAGAGAGCTAGAGAGAGGGTGAGAGAAACACAGAGAGAGAGGGGGAGAGAGAGACAGACAGACAGACCGACACAGAGAGAAAGAGAGAGAAATTTGGGAGAACGAGAGGGAAATTTTTATTTACTTTTTTCTTAACGTCCTTATTGTATACTAGTTAGATTAATGCGGAAGAGGAATCAGCTTTAACGGTAAGGGAAAAGCAACGAGAATAATTGCAGTCAGAAATAAGAACCTTAGTTGCAGTTCATTAGCGCAGCAGACTGATCGGTGCCTTTACCACGTCGACCACCAACTCGTTCCTAGTGCCAAAAAAATTTGTTTAACTTAAATTTAAGTTTTACGTTTTACAATGTTTCCGTTGCTGTTGGATAAAATTACTGACTTCTAGATACAGGGGGTGTACACAGCGTCTGTCCACCTACATGTATGTGCGTGTAGCTGCACCCTAAACGAATTGAACACTGTTGATAAAATTTTTGCTACATTTTTAGACACTTTATAATCTGTTTAAAATAATTTTCATTTACTTTTTTTACAAAACAGTGATGGGAAATTAATTTTTTTCAAAGTCAACTGTAACGATTTAGTTCAAATTTTGCTTTGATTCAGTTACAGAACGTATTGTTCGCTACTGGAAAAAAACAAAAAACCGCATTTTAACCTAAGTTAACATTTAAAACACACTTTTACCGAGTGTAATAAAAATATGTTTGGACTAAACACTTCGTACGACGCTCGTAAACTAGTCATGTCCAAAGCGTTTCCAGTTTTATAAAATCGTGTTTATAAAGGCAAGAGGGAAATGCTTTATTCGATCCGAGACAGATTTCAGAGTGTCAATTTACTCCATATCGCTCGCCTGCAGGGGATATTGGCACATATCAAACAGGGTGACGGCTATCATAAAATCTTATCTTCTTGTAACTATATATTGTTTGTCGTGTGCAGCCAGCTAGTGTCTAATACTGGAATATCCGATGTCAAACCATGTAAATCGCTTTGCGTATGTTGTAGGGACACGTGCGTAAGGCATGTTGCCGTAAAGTTTTAAGGTAATAATTGTACTTTATGGTGTGTGTGTGTGTGTGTGTGTGTGTAATTTAGGGTTTTTTGGGAAAAATCAATGGAGCGTTATTTAAACATAAATACATGTTAAAAGTTATTTAAAGAATTTTAAAAAAGTGCACGATTAGCACAATTTTCTTTGAGAACAAGACAAACACTATTTGGGATTTCAAACACTATTGAAAACAAGATCAACGAAACACTATTTGAAATGTTTACATATACAGAAGTGTGTTACGCAAAGTTCTCTTAGGACTTCATTTCATTAGTGGAAATTATAGAATAGGCCCTTCCGCTTTTTCTCAAAGAGCTTAATGGACGAGTTAAATACATTTTAAAGGCAAATGCAGTAATATATTACATTAGTTATGCGGGGTCATTGTTTGGAGACATTAATCGTAATAATAAATAGCGACGAATATAATTATATTCAAGCACAATTTTTCGGAAATTATATTTTTAGTTAGGTTTACCTAAGGTAATAGCAAATTTCTATTTGAAGTGAGTTTTGGAACGGTCGTCATGGTAAAATTGCCCTACGACTTAGAAATTATCGATCCTGATCACTTTTGGATTTTATATATATATATATATATATATATATATATAGTCAAATCAACAACGTCGTGGATCGCACAAGTCAGAATAGACCTACATGACGCAGGAATAGACTCAATAGATGTTGAAGATAGACACGTTGCTCGGTTGGAAGGTAGAGAATAAATATATAAAATGGACGGAGGAGCGGAAGAGGATATATATATATATAGTGCTTTGCGTGATAACAGGGTCTATGCGCAGATAATAATAATAATAATAATAATAATAATATATATATATATTATATATATATATACATATATATATATATATATATATATATATATATATATATGTATGTATGTATATACCGCACATGAGTTAATTTAAATCCGTTTTTCGTCCATTCGACACAATTGTTTCGAGAAGAAATATAGTTCTAGCGTTTCGTGAAATTCGTACATTCAAGGTGGTTCTCGCTCCAAGTCTGAAGTCGAACTGAAGGAAGCGTTCACCTGCTGGTTCCCTTATATAACCTATACGTGACGCAAACAGGAAGTAGACTGGCACTAGCTGACATAGGATTACCTATCACTAACGCATATTAGCCCACCTAATTAGGTCCGATTATAGCCACACAATATAACCAATATGTGTGTGTGTGTGTGTATATATATATATATATATATATATATATATATGTGTGTGTGTGTGTGTGCGCGCGCGCGCGCGCGCGTCTTACCTCTCACATTCATTTATTTCGGTAATAGCTTGTTCAAGTTCGTTAACCTGCACAATTCATTTTGCACAACAGTTTGAAAATAGTGGTAGTTTCAATTTTTTAAAATCATATAATTTCTGTCTTAAAATATTTTCGAAAATATGATTACATTGTTGTAATTTACGTTACAAACTATTTCGTGCCACGATTATTAATATTATTTCTTCTTGGGGTTGAAGTAGTAGTCGATAGAATAACGGGCAGTGCGCATAACTCTGACTTGTACGCAGGTACGAATTCGCTTCTACTGTTGTTTTTCCAAGCGTTGTGTATTTGTCACGTCTTCATTAATCTTAATACCGAATAAGACGGTACGAATAATGTATATTGGTTTTTAAATATTCAGATAAGGACGTGGCTAGCCGGGTTGCCCCGCGGAATGGCTTAGTATAACGCCTATTAGTGCAATAAAAACATCTGTGATAAATTACGAAACTATGAAGTATACGTCAGCTATCACAACAGTTCATCTTGAAGCGTTTTAAAGTAATGAGAAAGTTCTTGCCTGCCACCCTTATTGCACAAGGGGTAGTTTGCGTGATCACTGATGTATGCCACTTAGCTTTTAATTAATAATTACCTCTCACATCACTCAAGTATACAAACTTACTACTTTGGCCAACCTGACACTGTCGGGTTTTTCAATTACCTAAAAGATATTTCTATTGAAAATAACACTGACAAACACTTTTTAAATATAGTTAATTAAAAAAATGGGTTGTTACAATCACTCTTACGGTAAGAATTAAAACTAGGAGATTGGAGTCTTCTCATACACTTTTATCTAATCCAGAACAGTTTTTAGGGTTGTCATTGCCTAATAAACATAGGAACTGATAAACACAACGCAGTTCCTCTTACTGACACCGAAAAACATCCACGCTAAATTCTTGAACACTTTCAACACTAAATTCTTCCGGCTTTCAAACACCCTACACCTGCGAGCCTAATTCTGTATGTAAACCAATACTCGATACTGATTGGTTCGCAGTGCTCGCGTATCTCGAGTCTAAAGTACGCTATGTTAATACATTTCTACCCAAACACTACTTCGCGTCTCCCGTATGCAGTAGCTGGCGTTCTTCCTCTGGTTTAACAATAGATTTTTTGAGAAATTATGGTTCCAGCCATAATATCGAGTATAAATACAGGTCGAACATCGAGGAGGACCACCCACCACAAAAGAACTACATGACAACCTACTAACATTCGGAGAAACTGTACGAGACACCACAACTTGCTCGGAAGGAAATGGAGGAATTCAGCCAATTATAAACAACGCACGAACTTTTACTTTTTTATAATTCCGAAACGGAAGTGCCTCTCCAGCCGCGGCCGACCTGGTAAACGCCCGGATTTGCAATATTTCTCCCGGGGACTGCAACGTGTTCAGTTATTTGGGTGTACTGTATTTGGGAAACAACCCAAAAATATAATTGCAGTTTTTAATATTTTTTTACGTCTACTGTATATTTGGTCAACTGCAAAATGTTTACATATTTCAAAACAACTATTGATAGTTTTAAATTTTGTTTCTAAAAAAAGTTACTGTTCTGATTGGTTTCAGTGTTTTCCAGAAATTCATGTAAAACAATTTTCGATTTTGTGGTGTTATTCAAAGATGTTAATTTTAGGAAACTAGCTTCAAAACATCTGCGATACAGCTGCGCAAGTGAATGTTCGAAGGGCACAAATGAATATAGTAGTATTTTGTAGTTTTACAGTGTAGAGCCACTAAGAATTAATCCCACAGAAGCAGCTGATGGGCTTAGCGATCCCACCGTACCTCTAGCTCATAATGGTGCCACTCATCTACTCAAGACACACACATTCACTATTCTACATAGCTTGGTTAACTCTAAAGTGTAAAGAGACCCGTGCTGATAGAGGGAATGACAGTGGTATATCAATGGAGCCCTAAGAGACCTGGCGACCTATAAGTATTCCTCCATGCATGAAGGGCTCTGTAAGGGCGCTGCCGTGGAGCATTGGCCAGACCAGCAATTAAGATACCGCGAGGTTTAATGTTTTCAACTACTGTTTATAATGAGGATCATATGTTTTCGCTTTTAATTAAGAAATAGTTTCTAGTTATTTTTTTAATGTCAAATATTTTTAAAGCCCGCATATTTTTTTTTGAAAATTTACGCAGTAGTGTAATAAAATAATTTATTTTTGTTCGTGTTTTTTGACTGCTCAATTTAGTTTTTTTACTTGAAATTTCGTACGCTAACTTCAATCGTAAAAAATTGTTCATGAATCAATTTTGAAAAAAAAAACCGGTTTTGATAAATAATAATGCCCACTGTGAGCTGATTATCCAATATTCCGACAAATCTGGAGCTGAATTTTAAGAAGTAGACCAGTGCGAGTACTTAAAGTTTATTCGTATCGTTTAAGGCGATTTGAGAAAATTATATTATACGATAATGGTTTTTTTTTCAGAATAATATTGGGTTACGGGCAAGTTTGACTGACCACACGCCAAATTTAAAATCTGTAAAATCGGTGAATCCGCACACACCGCCGTTATTTGACACGTAATTCCTTTGGTACTTGCGATCTGTGAAAACCACATGGAATTGTTAAACGTTTGCTCTCACTGTGGAATTGTGAGAATAATACGTATCCAGTCTAAAACTGGAAAAACAAAATAGGAAGGATAAAGAAATACAGTACAGTTGGTTACAATGTTCCTTGGGGAAATTAAGACACATCTACCATATCTAACCAGAGAATACACAACATGTATTGGAACTTATTGACCATAAAGAATATTTATTGTAATAAAACTTTCAATGACGTATTGAAACTACTGTTAAAACTACTGTATTTCATCATATAAACAAATTCCGTTTCCAGTGTGTGTGTGTGTGTGTGTGTGTGTGTGTGTGTGTGTGTGTGTGTGTGTGTGTGTGTGTGTGTGTTGTGTGTGTTTGAGTGTTTTTATATGTGTGTGTGTGTGTGTGTGTGTGTGTGTTGTGTTTCGTATGTGTTTGTGTGTGAGAGTCTGTGCGTGTGTGTGTGTGTGTGTGTGTGTGTGTGCGTAAGCGTTTGTGCGCGTGTGTGTATGTTTTTTATGTGTGTGAGAGAGAGTGTGTGTTTGTATGTGCTTGTGGATGTGGTGTGTGTGTTTCTATGTATTTGTATGAGTGTGAGTGTGTGAGCATTTTATGTGCGTGTTTGTGTTTATATGTGTTTGTGAGTGTGTGTGTGTGTCTGTGTGTGTGCGTGTGCGAGCGTTTGTGAGCGCGTGTGTGTGTTTGTATGTGTTTGTGTGTTTGTATGTATGTATGTATGTGTGTGTGTGTGTGTGTGTGTGTGTGTGTGTGTGTGTGTGTTTGTATGTGTGTATGTATTTGTGTGTGTAAGTGTGTTTGTATGTGTTTGTGGGTGTGGTGTTTGTGTTTCTATGTATTTGTGCGAGTGTGAGTGTGTGTGTGAGCATTTTATGTGCTTGTATGTGTGTTTGTATGTGTTTATATGTGTTTGTGAGTGTGTGTTTTTCGTATGTGTTTGTGTGTTTGTGTGTGTGTGTGTGTGTGTGTGTGAGCGTTTATGCGCGTGTGTGTTTCTATGTCTTTGTGTGATTATATGTGTTTGTGAGTGTGATTGTGTATGTGTGTGTGTGTGTGTGTGTGTTTTCTTTAACGTCTATACTATATGATAGTTAGACTAAAGAAGATGAAGGATCAGCGTTAACAGTGAGGGGTTACAGCAACGGGAGTAACTGTGGCTCGAACTAAGAACCTTGAGGTCAGCACTTCAAAAACTTCAAACTGGCCGGTCGGCTACCGAGTCCTACCAGTAATTTGAACTAAGGACCTTAAAAGAATAGAGTAATCAAAATGTTAAGATTTAGTTACTTATTTATCGCCTCAATTTGTGTTGTGGGACAGTAAAAACAATTACTTAAAGTAAAGACTAGCGTACCGTACATACCATACAGCTAACGGTTTCAACGTGTACTCTATTTCCATCTGTACTAGAAACGTAAATGTAGAGTGCAGTTTCCACATTTTTCCGAACGAAATAATGCAGTTCCCAGCTTTTAATAGACAATAGACAATTAACATTTTGTTCGCGCTCAAACAGCAAAGCAATATAGGCTACAGTATCACCATGGTAACGACGGTTGCCTAGCAACCACGGCTTTGTCGTACATTAATTAATTAATTACAGTAGCAATTATACTATATGTAACAGAATACTGTGCTCTAATTTATTGCGCAATACAATAATTACATTCGCGCGCGTTCGGATGTTTCAGTTTATCTGGTATTTAAAAACAAAATGGCGATTAACATATAAATACATATTATACAAACTTTCATTACGTTTTCACGTGGAAAGTGTTATAAATAACTAAGTTGAACTAACTAGTGTAAGTGTAAGATAATTAAGTGTAACTAAGTGCAAGTGTAAGAAATAACTAAGTTTAATTAAGCGTACTTGTAAGGAATAACTAAGTGGAAGTGGAAGAAATAACTAAATAGAACTAAGTGGAACAAACGGGAAATGTAATAATAACTAAGTTTTTTTTGTTATTTTACGGCGAAAAATACACTGAGACTATTATCGCCTCTCTAAATGTAAGTGTGAGTGTAAAGTGTTAAAATCGTAAGTGTAGTGTTGTAGGTGTAAGTGTGTGTTAGACTTTGGTACCGCGAGGGACATCTAAATCCTCTAATAGGTACAGCTAGTCTGCACCCCTGCCGTCTAAGAAACCAAGTGAAACTAAGTGTAAATTTTGAAATAACTACGTGGAACTAAGTGTAAGTGTAATAAATAACTAAGTGGAAGTAACTAAGTGTAAGTATAAGAAATAACTAAGTGGAAGTGTATGAAATAACTAAGTGGAACTAAGTGTAAGTTTATAAGAAATAACTAAGCGGGATTAACTCAGTGTAAGTGTAAGAATAACTAAGTGAAACTAAATAAGTGGTGGTGTAAGAAATAAGTGAGTGGAACAAAGTTTAGGTGCAAGAAATAACTAAAATATAAAGTGTAGAAGTGGTTAGCGCTAATGCATCAATTTTTTAGTCTTAATAATTTTACTTCACCCACGTCTAAAAAAAATTTTTCCTTCAGCAGTGAGCGAAGTGACTGCTTTGCTAACCCAAAGCAGTGAGCGACTGTTCATCGCTCCTCAAAGACAACTAAATACAATTTAAGTTTAAACAACACGACTTAATCATTTTATAAAGTATTTTCATAGGTTAAATAGGTTTAAATAAACAGTAATAATGAAAGTACAGATGCATGATAGTTAGAACTATTGGTATTTTTTTGTTTTCAGTATTTCTGTTGGCAACAATTGTTTATTTAAGTTTACAGAAATTTTAAGATACATAACCTCACAATTTGAATATCATAACCTCACAAACCCTTTGCTGACAGTGGCTGCTACCACACTGTGAACGGTAAATTTTATTGTTAATTAGTACTTTTAAATGCTACTGCAGGGGAAATTTAATGCGAAAATCGTATAAACAGGGCCTGTTTCTAATTCGAGAAAATTTTCTCGTTAAAAAAGTGCCACTTTCCTCAATATTTACAAAAACAACTATCCTCTTTTTATTGCATTTTAAAATATCAACTTTTAAAAATTTTTTCTCAATAAATTTGAATAAAAACGTATTTACCTATTCTTCCCGTCAGTGGTCTATCAACTCACCTCATAAAGGCTACCGCGGTTTCGAAAATTTATAGTTTCATCTTCAGGCCATACAAATTGTTAAATCCCTCTGTCGAGGTCGTCACAAAGTCAAACAAAACATTAAAACATACATCACAAACACTGAGCACAATTACACATTAAAAATATTCGTCATGAGATTCGGCTTGGCCAAGCTACACACGCGACTCGTACGTCGTTACTTTCCGGACTCTAGATTTGTATGGCCTGAAGATGTAACTATATAGTTTCGAAACCGCGGTAGCCTTTATGAGGTGAGTTGATAGACCACTGACGGGAAGAATAGGAATATGATCCTAATCATTTGAATATGTGGTCCGGTGGCTGTGTTACAATAATGAAAACGTATTTTTTCATGTTATTTTTTTAAATATTATTTTCTACTTTTTGGTTCATTTTTTTTTTTAAGGCGAAAAGCACATTAAGGCTATTATGGCCTCCCTAAATGTAAGTGAAGTGTAAAATGTTAAAGTCGAAAGTGTAGTGTTGTAAGTGTAAGTGTGTGTTAGACTCGGGTACCGCGAGGGACGTCTAAATCCTCTCAATAGGTGCAGCTGTTTCATTAAATAAAGTCTTGATAAAAAATTAACATATTTCAAGTTATTTGCTATTTTTTAATTTTTCATTCATTCTACTTACTACGCCTGCCACGATTATTTTTTAATATTGGTGAGATTCACCATAATTACACGCTAGTTAAGAAGTTGGATTCTACCAGCGTAGGTTCGAATCCTACCCTTTGTGCATAACTTTTTTCACTATAAATAGTTGACAATTTGTATAATTTTCGATTTTAAAAGATTCGATTAAAGGAAATGGTACAAAATTTGACCCAGACATAATAATACACACAGTATAAAAGCGTGTACAAATTCTCTATGGACTGATTCCCCAAGTGGTGGCTTAGGACCGATGAACTTTTATTTTTCCAGCTACTGTACTGTGCAAGTCACTCTGCATTGAAGATGAAAACTACACAAGCAAGTTAAGTAAAAACATGCCAAACATATTAAATTAAATATCACAGATTCCCAGCACTGGGGATACAAGAGAAACACTATTTACTATTAACTCTAGAATTTAATTTTAAAACTTCTCCTCACTCTTGGGTTTTAACAAATATTTACTTTGCATTTAAATTAGTTCTGCCCCTCTTCTTATCTCTCTTTCTTATGCAAACAATTTGTTATGGAAAACGTTATTCGAACTGTATAAAGTACTGTGTAAATCTGTATGTTATTTTAAAAGTCACTATTATTTTTAAAAAATGTTATTTTATGTTATTTATGTTATTTAAAAAAAATGTTTATCGAAAATCTTACCATTAAAATCAATAAAGTTTAAATTACTTGTTTTTAAAGATAGACTGTCAGTTTAACTGTTGTGTTTTAAAAATACAACGATCAGAAAAGAGAAGATATCCATTTTTACTCGTTAGAGAATTGTTGTTTTAAAACCCTTTATGCACCTCCTTGATTTAGTAGCAAATTTGTACAAAACCTCAACTCCTAGGCTTTTTAGTTCTTAAAATACAGTATCAAAAAGTGGATAATACGAATTGTATAATAAATTTATGTAACATCTTAATATATAAAAGAAGTCCTGACTGACTGACTGACTGATTCATAATCAATGCAGAGCCAAAACTACTTTAGCTAGCGACTTGAAATTTTGAGGGTACATTTATGTTACCATATAGGAGTGCAATAAGAAAGGATTTTGCACAAATTTGATTTTAAAACCATTAAACTACTTACCCAGTCCAAATTTAATAATCAACGTACAGCCGAGACTATTATAACTAGAGACATGAAATTTTCACTAACAAAAGCTTTTGCAAAAATTTGATGATTAAACTACTTACCCAGCCCAACTTTAATAATCAACGTAAAGCTAAGATTATTATAACTAGAGACTTGAAATTTTCAGTGTACCTTCTCACTACAATGTCGAGTTGCACTAACTTTTGTTAAAATTTTTGCTTTTGCAAAAATTTGATTTTAACGCCATTAAACTACTTACCCAGCCCATCTTTAATAATCAACGTAAAGCCAAGATTTTTTTAGCTAGAGACTCGAAATTTTCAGTGTACCTTCTCACTACAATGTCGAGGTGCACTATCAAAAGCTTTTGCAAAAATTTGATTTTAACGCCATTAAACTACTTACCCAGCCCATCTTTAATAATCAACGTAAAGCCAAGATTTTTATAGCTAGAGACTTGAAATTTTCGGTGTACCTTCTCACTACAATGTCGAGGTGCACTATCAAAAGCTTTTGCAAAAATTTGATTTTAACGCCATTAAACTACTTACCCAGCCCATCTTTAATAATCAACGTAAAGCCAAGATTTTTTTAGCTAGAGACTAGAAATTTTCAGTGTACCTTCTCACTACAATGTCGAGGTGCACTATCAAAAGCTTTTGCAAAAATTTGATTTTAACGCCATTAAACTACTTACCCAGCCCATCTTTAATAATCAACGTAAAGCCAAGATTTTTTTAGCTAGAGACTCGAAATTTTCAGTGTACCTTCTCACTACAATGTCGAGGTGCACTATCAAAAGCTTTTGCAAAAATTTGATTTTAACGCCATTAAACTACTTACCCAGCCCATCTTTAATAATCAACGTAAAGCCAAGATTTTTATAGCTAGAGACTTGAAATTTTCAGTGTACCTTCTCACTACAATGTCGACGTGCATTAAGAAAGGCTTTTGCAAAAAATTGATTTTAACGCCATTAAAATGCATACCCATCCAACTTTAATAATCAACGTATAGCCGAGACTATAATAGCTAAACATTAAAAATTTTCAGGGTTACCACCACCACCACATGTAGGGGTTCACTGAAAAACGATTTTCCAATATTCAACCCCTAAGGAGATAAAAATGAGGTACAACAATTTTTATTGGAAAAAATATGTTTTTATCTGACCTTCTTAAAATGTAACATAATCACTCTTTAATAAAAGTAATGAAATATATTTTTCATCATTCCCAAAACTCATCCCCTAAAGAAACTGAAAAGGGTAGAAAATATAAAAAAAGAGTATACAAATTTGAATTCGAATTTTTTTTTTTTAATTATATATTCTAGAAATATGCTACGAAACACAAATAAACAAAACACATATTTCAACATTTTTCCGAATTCATTCCCTAAAATAATAAAAATGTAAAAAAAGGTATCATTGGAGAAAAAATATTTTCATTGAAGAAAAATATTTTTTATCTGATTTTCTTAGAAGTAAACAAAATATTCTAAAACAGAAATTATGATACACGTAATTCAGTATTTTTTTGTCACCCGAATTCTTCTCCTTTAAAAGGACAAAAATATAAATTTTTGTATTGGAGACAAATATTTTTTATCACATTTTCTTAAATTTGAATGGAACACGTTTGAAGACAATATTTTTCCGGCAAAAAACGTTTAGGCTATCATCGCCGATTGAAAACAATCAAGTTATAATATTTTTTTCATATTCATTGTAAAATAATCATGAGTTTAGATGATCACGCTTTTATTAATATATTTTTTATGTTTCTAAATTATTACAATACTGGAACAGTTTCAGTTTCGTGGGCGAGGCTGCGACGGGTATTGCTAGTAACATATATATGAGTATAATATTAAATGATCAAGTGTGTGTATATGTGTGTGCGCGCGCGCACTTGCGTTAGTCACACACACACACACACACACACACACACACACACACACACACACACACACACACACACACACACACACACACACACACACACACACACACACACACTCACACACACACACACACACACACACACACACACACACACACACACACACACACACACACACACACACACACACACACACACACACACACACACACACAGTGAGTGAGTGAGTGAGTGAGTGAGAGAGAGAGAGAGAGAGAGAGAGAGAGAGAGAGAGAGAGAGAGAGAGAGAGAGAGAGAGAGAGAGAGATGTACCATGTAATAGTGGTAGATTTAAGCAAACATTTTTCAACCGGTGTAGAATTCAAAATTTATAGTTGCAATTTAAAACGGTGAAACAAATTTGTTACCGTTTTTAAAAGAATGTAAAAACAACACAATTTAGAGTAGCTATTGCATCTCTTAAACGAAATCAATCTAATTCGAACGGTGCAGTAATTTTCATCTCGCACATTCAACAGAACAAACATAGTTTTTCAACTGAAAAGAGTACAACCACCAGAAACTGACAGATACTGTTTGTCTAGAAACAGTTGTGCCGAAAGGATGTGCACCGGTTTTCAATGTGATTCACATTTTTCTCATCCACGTATTCTATTTAAGTATTACGTAATTAATTACACTGTAGACGTGAGAAAACTAAAAAAGAGAAAAAAACAGTTCAATGTTTTCACCTTAACATAACTAACTTTCTGAAAAATATACGTTTGTCAGTACTTGTACTTTGTTTAAAACTATTTATCCTAATCAGACCGACCCTACAGGCTGATAGCGTTGTTTCATTTTCTACAAGCCAAGTTAAGAAAATCTGCCGAAATTCCAAATTGGGAGTGAAAGAATGGCTGTCGAGGCTCCTCCAAATATTAACGTTATAAAACAAAGCTAAATGTATTTCGCGCCGGTCGGCTACTCTAAAGGAATAAATCACTCAATTTCTTACAAACACGACAGTTATTTCGCCGACACAACGCGCTACCACCTCCAGCTTCTCCCCCCCCCCGAAAGTTTCGCTGACAACACAAAAATAACACTTCCCACCCGCAACGTCCATTTTCCGATCCAAAATCGAACACGTCCGCAAACAATGAAATTTAATACATGTAATTCTGCGCGTCCCGGACTGGATTTCTGTCTGCCATTTCGGTATCAGTGTAAATCCCATTTGCTCTCTTTCATTGTCACAGATGTGTTTTATTGTTTATTGCTGGTGGCCGGGGGGGGGAGGTTATGTAAGAATCGATCTGCACCCATGAAAACTAAGTGCTGGGCTCACGGTGACTTAGCACCGACATTCTTGTAGTGCAATGCTACCATAACGGCAAAAATAATCGCGACACAACTGTCAAGCTGACGTGATGGAAGCGAATTTCTTTGCATTATTTTTTTACCTTACAAATCATTTGTCAGCCACATTTCACGTTTATAATCAGCATTAAAATCCGCACAAATTAGACTTTCAAAATACACAAAAATGAACCTTGACCGCCGTTATATAAGACTTTCGTACATTCAATGCATTTTGAAGTTGAAAAATATTGTTGATTTTAACGATGATTACGATAATGAAACCCCAATTTCAAATACGTGTATAAAACATTTTATAAATTTCAAATTTCGGCCATTTTGAAACTCTCATTCGGATTTCGTTGTATAATTTGTACAAGCTACTATCGTAATCGTTTCCGATGGTCAGACCGTCTGCGTGTCCGAAATTGACTGATTTTCTATAATATTTAACAAAACGTTTCCAAATAATTCGCTCAAGAACATGTTTTCGTTTTCGTGTGACCACATTTTTGTCACAAAAAGTATACAAAACGGTATTTTCTGAAAATCGGCTCTGACGATTTTCATCAAACATTATTCGAATATGTTCATGAGAACCAAAACAAAACGTTGCCGCTGTAGCTCCGAAAAATCAAGTTCAATTATTTAAATAATATACAAAGTTACACAATTCAAAAAAATGTATACGAAATTTAAAATGTGTGTAAATTACAGATCACGAGTAAACCGAAAAAACAAAAAAAACCCTGTCGCCGTCGGGCTTGATTGTTTTTATCAATTTCATTTGAAACTGTATATTATTTTTTTGAGACTTTATGCACCGATTGTAATATCATCATATCTCAGCAACACTTAAGGAAATAGAAATAACTAGATTTTCTAATTTTCAAGCCCGACCTTTGGGGCCAATAATTGAATGTTAGTTTGTTTGTGTACAATTTAATTCAATTTTTACTGTCGTAATAGAAGCTATCAACTTACAGTACAGTCTCGATTAAAAGTCAGTTTTTATTAACTATTAGGTTAATTCTATTATGACATTTTTAAACAGTCTTCTATAGTAAATAATTTTTAAAAAATAATAAAAGTAACCGTCTAGACAAAATAAAACACTGTAACTGGACATGACTTATTTATAACATAGGCATCGGCAGCTGATACTCATTGATACTCCAAGCAAAAATTAACAATCGAAAAGTAAACAATCCTATCACCTAGTGGAAAGAGACAATGTACAAATAGTCTTCAAATAGTGTTAACAAATTCCGAAAAGAAATCTTCAATGATTCTACTAAAAGATAAACACTCACACTATTAATGATATTATTATTCAGCGTATAAGTCGGTTTCGCAACAGTCGAGTGATTTTACATTTTCAAGTGGCACTCGCAGTGCTCTCGAGTACGTTACGTGAATACTTGACAAAAGGTTGTCACTGTTTAAATTTAGATTTAAATAGAACATTTAAGAATTTCACTGCACTTTCCAAAATACTGGAATACAGCTATATTATTATTCTTTCTTTCTTCATCCGGATCACCCACTTTGGGGTACGTCAAATCAATTACTTTGATGTGCGTTAGCTGCCTTCCGCTGTATCCAATACTGCTTCATTCTATCCGAGGCTGCCTTCCTTCTTTCATCCGAGACTGCCCCGCCCCTTTTAGATGTTGGTTTTTCTTGGAACCTTAGGTTTTCATTATGTAAAAGTTTTCGCAGTTTAAGTACATCGTCAATCATCTCATCTGATATCGCCAGCTCAGTTAAGTCCTCCTGGACCCGCCTGAACCAAGGATTTATTCTGCGTTTTCCGATCTCTGAAGAAAGCAAAGATCCGCCTAGTAAGTCTACTGCTGTTCATCCTACTAATATGGCCATAAAAACTAAGTCGTCTTTTCCTCATGCTATCTGAGAGTCTCTCAATTTTGAGATACAGGTTTTTGTTAGAAATCAACTTTACTTCATTATTTCTAAAGTGTTGGCCCAATATCTTCCTTATTAACTTTCTTTCCTTCTTCTCCAGGTTGTCCAGTAATCCCTTATTATTGAGTGTAAGAGTTTCAGATGCATACAAAGCTTCTGGTTTGATCACAGTTTTATAATGCTTAAGTTTGGAATTCCAGGATAGCGATTTCTTGTTATACACCTCTTTGGTTAATTGAAACGCCAATTCCATTTTACACATCCTGGATTCCAATGCTCTCTTTTCTAAGGCGTTCCAGCTGATCCATTCACCCAGATATTTGAAGTGGTCAACTCTCTCAATTTTATGACTACCGACTCCCAAATGTCGTGGTGCATTTTTAATATTCGTTAGTATTTTGGTTTTCTCAAATGAGATTCGGAGACCTACTTTAATGGCTTGCTTATGCAACTATTTAATTTGTAATTCTGCCTCGGACCAGTCCTTGGCTATGAGAGCCAGATCATCCGCAAAATCCAGGCAGTTACACTTCAGTCCTTTGGTCCCCATTTTGATTCCACTGCCTTCCTTCAGATTTTGATTCCACTCTCTAACCACCTTCTCCAGCACACAATTAAATAATAGCGGTGATAAACCATCACCTTGTCTGACTCCAGTTCTGATCAGAATTTATTTATTAATAATAATAAAATAAAATAAAATATCCTGTGCTTTAAACAAGTGTATATTATGTTTTCCTTCCATTATAAATAATTTGTAATAAGTAACAAAAGTAACCTTCTAGACAAAACAAAACACTATAACTGGACAAGACGTATTTATAGCTTAGGCGACGGCAGCTGAAATTAATTGCTACCCTAAGCAAACATTGGTAATAGAAAAGTAAACAGATTATCTAATTTAATGAACGATAAATAGTGTCAACAAATTCGGACGCAGTCCACGAATGTTTTTTATTGGAATATAAACACTCTCACACTATTTACGATAATACAATTCAGCGTATAAGTCGATCAAGTAACTAACGTGAGTACTCGCGGTGCTCTCGCATATGTTAAGTAAATACTTGTCGAAAGTTAAGTAATGATAATTTACTGTATTAAAGACCTGTATATGTAAAATATACATAGTACATCATTACAGTTAAATAGAAAATTTAAGAATTTTACTACATTTTCTAAAACAATAATAATAAAATATTTTGTGCTATTAACAGAATACAGTATGTTGTTTTTATCAACAGTCGAAAGTACGGATGGTATATTTCTGTTATCCGTCTATTCTGTCATCCGTCACCCCAAGAGTACCAAGAGTGACGGTTAATAGAGACTCTACTGTATCTACTTTCTTTAAGTAGACTTGCTTTCTTTTTAAAGGTACAAATAGGTCCAGCCGTTCCGTCAAGGAACACCGCCATCATGCCACGTCCGGCGGACGATTTAAGTAAACTGAATTCTCGGCTAGGAATTGATACAGCGAGCCCCGGGAAGGGGAGGGGAATGGCAACAAGCACGGAGCACCACAGATGTGCAAACACAGCCACTCTGTGGTTAATGAAGTGGACGCTACCCTTGTTTGCACTAAACTTGGTCTATTCATCAAAACACAGGGTGTGCTGGAACATCCCCAACCCATTGTCGCGAT
This sequence comes from Callitettix versicolor, assembly GCA_022606455.1. NCBI lineage: Eukaryota > Metazoa > Arthropoda > Insecta > Hemiptera > Cercopidae > Callitettix > Callitettix versicolor. The sequence goes on along the minus strand of CM040185.1, from coordinate 80,594,630 downwards.
AGTAGTGCTCGCGGCCACCTTATGTTTACAAAACACTGAAGGGTTAACTAAGTAAAGGGCTTTTTATATTTCATACAAGTAGTCACAGCGTCGCGGTCTCTAAGTAAATTATTTCAATTACATCTCAAGTGTTTAGTTTTAAACTACTTAATCGCTGTCTAATACAATATCAGTATCTCATTAAAACAGACAATTAATTACCCAAAAATAACATAAAAATGCAATGCCTCATTATTATTAATATTCTACGAAAACAACGGCAATAAAATCTCAGTTGAAATGTATTATCGGGAAAACCGTTGCGGTTAAAAATCAGCTGTTTTTTTAGCTCAATGAAGACCATCTGCAACCTGTATCACAAGGGCGTAACAATTTCCCCCATTGTATGTTAGCCCTAATAGTAGATTTTGTACGCGTAATTGACTTGTTCGTGCGTGTGTGTGTGTGTGTGTGTGTGTGTGTGTTTTGGCTCGTTCACATTTGCAATTTTGATTCTCTCTGTTTCAAACCTTTAAAAAGTCATAACATATTTTTTTTTTAAACTGCATAGATTAGCACTTTTGTTTTCAATGTCCGTTGACATTATGCTTTAGTTACGGCGGTCAGGGTTCATTTTTATATTTATAATGTTATTTGAAAGTTCGAAATAAATAAAATGTTAAATGTGGATTTTAATGGTGAAAACAGAATTCCAAAAGAGGGTAAGATAAAGAAAGGTACTTTTCGAAATTCGCTTCTATCACGACACAGAGACAGCGTACTGCGATTATTGAATAAGGAGGTGAGCTAAAGATCTGTTATAAAGTTTGTTTTGTACTACAGAGGTATGCAACACGCAGTACATAAACACACGTGTACCCATATTGCATACTCTGCGCCGTGTTTGTCCGTTAAGCAACAAGGCATGGCAGTGACGCTACTATTGTCAGATCAAATTCATTCTTAATTCGAATTCATCAAGAATGTCCTTGAATCACATATCAAGGTCACTTAGAGCAGCTCAACTTATTTATACTTTTCGAGTTTGTAAAGCATACTTGTTGGCAAATTTCCATTGGAAAGCACAGCTATTCGTGAACTCTTTGCTTATTGCTGTCAAATTAAATTTCTTAATTTCAGTCGATTTTGATAATTCAAAATGGTAAGTCATGCTGTTCTTCAGGCTGATTACAATAGTGAAATCATTTAAAAAAAAAACATATATCATAATCAGCACAAAAACCTTCATATAAAAAGAATTTTAAACTTATAAATTACATGGAACATAGAAAAACTGAACCCTGACCGCCGTCGAATTAAATTTCTTAATTTGTAAACGCTAATCTACGCTGTTTTTAACGCTGCAACTGGGCAATATGAGTTTTAAAACAATTGAAGACAAAACAAAAAATGTTCCTGTCAAATTTTAAAATTTTTTATTGTCCGCCATTTTGAAACTGTAGAATGAATTTCGATGGTTAACGAACTTGTCCAAGCTATTACAAAAAAAAATTGAATAAAATCGGAATAAAATTCTACAAACTTTCATTTAACGAACCCTCAATAAGTGACCTAGAGTTCAGGAACGGCGCTCGTTTCACGGTTCCGAGTCCGAGTCCTACTACGATATCCGCTGCAATAGCTCATTTACCTATGGAAATTCTCTAACAAACAGACCAACGTTAGTTATTCGCCAACAAAGTTCTTTCACTAAACACCGGTTTAAACATTTCACTTTGTGTTTCAATACAGACAAACAAACATAAATTTATTTAACCCGTAGCTTTATACTGTGCAACACAGTGCCTCTACAATAAGCTACGGCCGATATAATGTGTTTACAGAAATAAACGGCGCAAATAGAATCAAACAATTTATAGTGTAACGGATTTATAGATGCATCCGGTTAAACCGAGCAATAAAATGTCTATTTGCAATGTCAACGAGTATTTCACTTATATTTTATACAAAGTTATAACGGTGTTACCTCGACAATAGTCTTCACAAATAGTGGCAGCAACGTAAGCGTGCCAAAAACACACATAGAAAGATCTTTTAAAGTCAGAATCGGTGTTCATTTCGAGCCCAGGTCGAACATTAAAACCTTTGTTAATGTTAATGTTACATTAATAATAAGTAATTGTTTAACCGCGAATGCTGGCACAAAATTAGTCACTTAAATAATCAATTAACAATATCAAACAAAAGTAAATTATAATAGAACTAAATACTGTGAATTAAATAAATAATCATTTAGAAAGAAACTTTACACACAAAAATTTACATGTAAATTATTGATAAAATTAAGTCCAAAGCAAGAATCAAACTTTATTAAATACATAAAAAAGAATGGACTCATCTAATCAATTATTATTAATTTATAACTGATTTAAAAAAAATTTTCCTCAAAATTCCAAAATGATATTTTCATACTTTAAATTAAATCAATTAAAAACGAATATTAATCTAATAAAACTATAATATTACTAACGAAACTCTCTCTATATAATAAGTAATTATTAATAATTAATAACCATCATTAATAATTAATAAGATATTAACCATCATCTGTCTTACCATGATGGCCGCTCTAATAGCTCATCATCAAATGAAAATTTGCTAATAAATAGCGGTTGTTCCTTCAATGCGTTTGATCAGTCGAACATATTAAGCACGAGATAATGTTGGGCTATTCGAATAGAAAAGTATTAATACGAAGTGTGTTCAGAAAGTAACGAGAATTTTAATTTTTTGAACAAAATATTTATTTATTCTTCTACATTGATGTTGTCGCCTTCAAAATAGTCCACACTGGAGATTATGCACTTGTGCCAGCGCTTCTTCCAATCCTCGAAACACTTCTCAAAACTCGATCTTTGAGGTAGCCTTTAGTTCTTTCAGTGATGCGCTTTTAATGTCATCTACGGCTGTAAAACGACGGTCCTTTCAGGTTCTCTATTTTTGGAAATAGGAAAAAGTCACACGGAGCCATGTCTGGCGAATATTGAGGCTGGGGCGTCGTTACAATACTCCTTTTGACCAAAAATTCACGAACAAGCTATGAAGTATGAGCTGGTACATTATCGTGGTGCAAAAGCCATGAATTGTTTTTCCACAGATCCGAGCGTTTTTTCCGGATTGCTTCACGCAAACGGCGTTGAACTTGTAGGTAGTACTCCTTATTGACCGTTTCACCTGCTGGCAGGAATTCATGATGCACTATGCCATTAATATCGAAGAACACAGTGAGCATTTCACGTTCGACCGCACTTGTCGAGCCTTTTTAGGTTATGGCGAGCCAGAATGCCTCCACTGAGATGATTGAGCCTTAGTTTCGACGACATATCCGTAAACCCATGTAGAATTGACGAATCTAGGGAAGGCAGATCATTATACTGAACATAGTGATAATAATCCTAGCAGAAAAGAAGAATATAAAAAAAAGTTGATAGTAATTGGAAAAAGTAACTTCCTTCATTCCATTAAAAATTAAAAACACATTTAATATTGGAAGCGATAATTTATTATTATTACCTTAGTTAAGGAATAAAATACAATTGTAATAAAAATAAATGTAGGCTAAATACAGTGTAATAAATTTATTACTAATTGATACTTGTTCTGTTCTACATATTTTTTAAATGTAGTAATGCAATAAATATTAAAAACTATTAAATTATTTAATTTATGAATATGAATTTATAAATACATAATTTATTAAATGTGTTCCCTTGTTTGTTTCAATGTAGTGTTATAATTGAATTATTAGAATGCAAAAATGATAATCTAGTATCGATCCATTACAATTAATATTCATTACAGACATAAAATGGTAGTTATGAGGAAAATACAGAACAAACGGCAGTGTTATCGATATCGTCTGCAATCACATACAGCTCCGCGTCAGCATTAGGCCGTGTGAGCACCAAATGCGGAACGGACTAAGCATTCAAACCCTAACCTATTGTTTTTAATACAAGTACAGCGCCCATACAATGAAAGCGCCTCCGCTCCGCGCAGCTTTCACTCTGTCTTAGTTCGGTTTTGGAGCTAACTCAGTTTCCCCCACCACGTTGACCACGCCTACAAACTTATTATTTCTCGTTACCTACGTTGCCTAACGTTGTCCATGTTACGGTTTTTAAAATATAACAGTTCCTAAAATCTTTTAAAATAAGTGTGAATATTTATATTTAAAAGATACAAACGCGTTCTTTAAAATGACTGCACTTCGATTCCGGTTGCCGTTAAACTCCACTCCGCTACGCATTTGGTGACCGCCCTGTCTTAATACCGTTCAGGAAACTATTCGAATACTTTTAAATGAATAACATAAATATTCGATAGCACAAAGCTAACAGGAGAACTTTAGCGTCCTGGAAACCAACAAACATTCACTCCTGCTGGCAGGAGCCTCATAACAACAAGCATATGTGACTGCAATGTCCTCGTCTTTACACTCAACATCTCCATGGTGCATCCCTATCTCGTGCAGAAGCATCCTTAAACCTCAGGATTCCACGATAAGTCCCATAGCTCTTCTGAGTTTCCCTTTACACTGTTTATGCTACCTTTGTTCGATGATTATAGTATTATTAACATTAGGCAAAGCTAGTAAAAACATCCTTAACTATTTTTAACAAGAAATACTGTTGTGAGTACTTTAGTTAAACGATTTTTACGTCTACCATTTTGAAACTGATAATTACAACAAACCAGGTATTTATATTGATGAGTACAATATAACATTTCTACACAATGATCTGTAGGCCTAGTAGGCTACACTGAAGCTATCCTTCTTAACATTAATGTCAATTAACGATAAAGACTACTTAGCTATTTGTTTAGTTAATTAAAGCTCTAGCATGTGGTGCGATTTTAAAAAGTTTATCATTAAAAACAAAACAAAAAGTAAAAACTTAGGCAGTGCGGGACTGGCCGGTAGAAGTGACTTCTTTTGACATGCCTGATTGTACATTATTTCACTATTACGGTTTAATTATTTTTATAAAAATTCAGATGCGTGCAGGAAAGGGCAACTCATGAAAATTATTAAAATGAATACTTATGGCGGGGTATGGATGTATGTTTTGCACGAGAAAAAAATTCAGTTTGCCGTCACGCATCACGCTCTTATATATATATATATATAGTATATACTTATATACTACTTCTTATGGCGGGGTATGGATGTATGTTTTGCACGGGAAAAAAATTCAGTTTACCGTCACGCATCACGCTCTTATATATATATTTTGTTTTAAAATGTATTTTTGAAGTGAAAACTTGTATGTTCGCGCCATTATATTACTTACCCAGTCCAACTTAATTATTTAGTTTTGTGTCAAGTATGAACTGTGTAACAGTGACGTTTTATACATTTATTATATATTGGTAGGTGTGAATAATAAATATTAAATTATTTTAAACGCCATTATACTACTTACCCAGTCCAACTTTATTTAGTATTTAGTTTTATGACAAGTGTTAACTGTGTAACAATTTTTAATTCCAAACAACCTGCCTTTCCAAATTAAAATATTGCAGTTTCCATTGAAGTTGGCATTTACAATGACAATAAGTCACAGGGTCAGATATTAAGTGTAGCAGGAATACATTTGGGATTCCGTGCTTCTCCCATGATCAGTTATAGCCTATTCAAGTGTCGAGTAGCAAAAATCTATGTCTTGGAAAAAAACCATAAAATCATATAATACTGTATTTAGAAATATATTAAACTGAAATGAACGTACTCATGATTTTGAAAATCGACTATATATTTTATTTTGTGGTGTAAAATATATAGCCATAACCTGTGATAATTTTCGTATTAACTTTCGCGTGTGTGTAGGTACACAATTTAAAAATTAACTGAAACTGCCACGGACTATGAATTTGAGTATCTTAGGCTATATAAAGGACTTTAATAATTAATCAGTTTATAATCCTATTTTTGGCAGTTATATTGTCTAATAATAATAAATATAATATTTGTGATTCTGGCATTCATAAATTGGTCGTACACGTTTAGTCATTTAATTCATTTAGTCATATACATTAAATAATTTAACTACACAAATTTAGAAAATACACATTTTTAAAACTAACAAAAACAATAAACATAACTTCAACTGAAATTATATTGAAACTATAGTGCGAAATCAGCTGTTTAGAAGTAGTCACGTCCAGTCTAGATGTATACAAGAACAATATATGCTGTGAGGTATGCATTACGGATTCAAACGTCACGCGAAATCAAATGCTTATACCCATGTTTTGTCAACCGCGACCATACCAGTTTTCACTTAAAAAAACATTTTATTAATCACTAAACAAACCACGTCACTATGGATTTGTTAACGCGTTCCGTGACGGTAAAGCGTTCGGTGACGGCAAACCTGAATTTTCCCCCGTGCAAAACATACAGCCATACACCGCGATAAGTAGTCACTTCAAAAAGCTGACTACAAACACAAGACTTTTAAAAAGAGATATCAAACACAATTTGGTCGATTGAATTCACAGACAAGCAGATTAACGGTTTTACAGTTTAAAAAACAAAATGGCTGTCAGACGGGGCTCAGTTTTCAGACATATTTTAAGGAATTTCTTGTTTATTGAACTGTTTTCGCGTTTCAAGAACCAAACGTTATAATCTGGTTAAAACAAGGCGAATTGGAAATATCCGCAGCAGCAACTAAGCACGGTGCGATATTAAATTTCAGGCAACGGAGTGAACTTTACAAGAATGCCGAGATTTCCGTCGGACAAAACACAATTAATTACATCCAAAGATTATCGAAGCCGTGCCTCTCCCGAACTCCGGACTTAATTGCGTTTAATACAAGTTTGTAACTTCAATTTGGTTAATCCTATTATCAACTGCTTAAGAGTTCATTTTTTTTAATTTAATTAAAATCTAATTAAAATAACGAGAGAGTCGTGTACTCGTTGAAGTAATTACGAAAAGAATTTGGAAAAACCTTTACTTTAGAGGCAAAATAAACTGCGCCAGTAAAAATAAAAGAACAAAGAAATATATAATTTTTAACGACTGCTAAGAAGTGATGTAGAGTCAGGATCGGTGCTCATATCAAAGAGTTCAGGGTATGGTTCAATTAAGTAACTCATTTTTAACGAAAAACATGGACGTGCAAGACTTAAGTACGAACAAAGTAATGCAAGCGACCACAGCATAATGTAAAAATTATAAACGAATTTAAACTGGTAAATGAGCTATCGGTCGAAGTCATAGTACGACCCAGACCTGCAAAATTGAAATGAGCGCCAATCTAGTGTGTCAATCTATATCACCTTTTGAGGGTCTCGAGAAACTCGTTTTTGGTAATTACCTTGGATTCGTCCGTTACGCACCGAAATGGAGGCAATCAAGACCCTGCGAGTTCTACAATTCGATCTGAACTGGTCTGGGACAGTCGGAGAAACCTCAATGTTCTGTCTCTGGGAAACCGAGTTACTCTTCACTGGGTTCCGGGGCACAAGTGGATTGAGGAGGCAGACCAATTGGCTGGACTGGGATCTGCGCCTGCGTTTATCGGACTCGAGCCGGCTTCAAGGATCTTTCTATTGCTGGCTGGTTCTGCTATCAATAGGTGGCTTAACAAACAACACCAGGTAAGATGGGATAACCACGAAGGGCATTCCCATAGTCTCTTGGATAAGATTCCTCATGGACGACTTAAAGGGACGGCAGACGTCTTGGACAGAGCACAACTCATGGGACACATTACCGGACACTATGGTCTGAAGGTGCAGATGAAGACGATAGGTGTGTACCAAGGAGATACCGTGTGTAAGCTATGCAATAAAGAGGAGGAAACTGCAGAATACATAATTTATGATTGTAAGGCTCTTGCTAGCAGGAAAGGTGGTTGGTTTCTAGGACCCTAAGGACCTCCAGCAGGATGAGCTAGTCAGTGGATTGTTGAACTTACAAAGGTACCAATTTTCTGAACTAATACATCAGAAAAAATGGCAAGAATATCATAACCTAAAATTGGTAATATCAACACGATTTTGAAAATCAGACTTCACACTTATAATCAGCGATTTAAACCGTAAAAATTATAATTTAAATTTTCAAATTCCATTAAAAATAACTAATATTAATCTGACAGCGGTCAGGGTTCACTTTCGTAATTAATTTTGAAATTTAAAAAACAGATTGTAATGTTCATTAGATGTCAAATCATATTTCGTAAAAAGTAAAAGATGGAGACTTTGTTGGAAATTCGCTACCATCACGGCCAATGAAACGGATCAATTCCACGATTATAAAATGCACGTTAAAACATAGTGGAAACGGAGGCTGCGGAAAACATACTACGGGATCCAAAGATCTCGTATTATTCCCTCATTAAAAGCAGATCACTTGATCGAGCAAACATAACTAGCGAAGCATACACGCGATCAATGAGCGCCAGGCAGTGGTACGGAAACTTACGCTAGATTACATAACCGGTGCGCGTACACGTGAGCGTGGAGCCAAACGTAAGCATTACGCACGGATCAATTAGTCTGAAACAAGTGAACCGTACTGTCCCGACCGGCCTGTGGTGTTTTACTCGTGTAACAGGCAACTGTCTCGCGAAAAATTTAACGGTAGTAACCAGACTCGAACCGGCGAAGAGGGCAGAGTTAAAGTGAATCGTTGTCAGAAACAATAGAATGGGCACCGCTTCAGTTAATGAAGTTTGCACAACAAGTGTGTTTGCCGACCACTCGAAACTCTTTCCTTTGTCCGATCAAAACAATAGGCACCCCTGCCACTATAAGGTTGCACCAATTTAAGTGTTTATCATCGGACAGACAGGCTAGGAGCATTTAATATTTGCTGTTATTAGCGAATTTCCTTTGGGAACGTCCATCATGGTAAGAGCCAGACCCGAGACCTTGAAATCAACGCCGATCCTGACCTTTAGATTTTAGGGGTCGTTAAATACAATATATATATATATATATATATATATATATATATATATATATATACATACATACATACATATATATATGTGTGTGTGTGTGTGTGTGTGTGTGTGTGTGTGTGTGTGTGTGTGTGTGTGTGTGTTTTAGCACGTTCATGTTGGCAATTTTACTCCCACTTTTGTTCTAAATTGGCACAAAACTCGATTATGAAAACAAGTTCGTTAACCGCAAAAATTCAAAATGGTGACCATTTCAAATATTTAAAAATTAATAAAGCTTTTAATTTTTTATAATAAAATTTTACCATCGTAATCACTGTTAAAAACTGCATAAATTTTCGGATTTTCGAAATCCGTTGAAAATAAGAAATCCAATATGAAAGCAATCAGGGTTCATTTTCTTACTTGTATGTTGTACAAAGCAAGATGGACTTACGTAAAAATCTTCTCCAAATCAGTTTCGTTTCACGATGGCGACCAAGTGTACGCAGTTTTGGCCAAACGTACTGATTGATTTTAAATTTGGCACAAAAGTACCACGTACAAAGCCAGAACGACGTGTGTGTAAGATTTTTCCCACTTACTACTATTTAAAAGTTGACAGCCTCTGATTTAACGATGACCGAGTGCAGCTGCTGGTTACTTCTTGTAATACTGGCTGAACGGCAAGACCTATCATAATTCTGACCGTTTAACGGACAAAGAGCATTTAATTTCCAGTAAAGTTGGTTCCGTAACAACTGTTCCAAATATTACGGTTACCGGTTAAATCGGTGGAATACTTTGCGCCCGATGACGTGGAACGGTGGCCAGGCAATTAAGAATATACTGCGAGTTTTGAAGGTCCGTGTTGATTCAAAGAAGACCAAGAGTCGCGAAGAAAGAAGAAATATTCGTTTAAGTGATGTCACGATGTAAGTACCCGTAAATTCGCTTCCATAACGTCAGCGAGACTGCTACGTATATAACAGAACGTTAGCAGTTGAAAGCAGAACATGCACCGCCATTGTTAATCTGTTTGGTTAAATACGCAGACCACAACAACGCGTTCGACGAATGCACAAACCCATTTGCGAGCGCGATGATGATTAATAGTGAGTTATCAACAGCTGTTGTTCTGCATGATGGATGCTGTGTGTTTAGCGCAGCACGGTGGCTTGACGTCACCCCCCCAGATGTGTTCAACCAAAACCCACAGCTAATGTAAACAATCGTCTATTAGCGTGAGGAAAGACGATACTGCAGGTGTATCCATAATGTAACCAGGATAATAATTTAAAAAAGATTTACAGAACACATACCAAGAAGTACATTATCTACAAACTCGGCTTTCGCAGAACATCTTATGGGTAAAAACCATAAATTCGAAGACATCCATACCAACATAGAAATATTACATTTGTCATAAAATCAATTATATGGATGCGACTGAAGTGTTTGAGGTTTATAAGAACAAAAAATCAGACCCCCAAAACATCCTCAATGGCAAACTCTCATTTAAATCAAATTCAATATGACACGGCTCTAAGGTTGTTATTTACCAACACACTCACCGTAACTGATAACACTGACAGGCGCGCTAATCAGGCGACAGTCCGGAATGTAACGACATACGATGTTGCATGCACGAGGTGTTTGGCCAAACCAAAACTTATTGCGTGATTTTAATCGTTTCAATGTTGTTTTTTGTGTGACGACCTCGACAGAGGGATTTGACATTTTGTACTACGGCTTGAAGATGAAACAATAATGTTTTGAAACCGCAGTAGTCTTTACGTGGTCTAATTATTTAAATATGTGATACGGTGGCTATGTTTCGGTGAAGTAATGATAATAATTTCGCCGTTTCTAGGCTGGTTTATTTTCGTCATCTGCTTCCGCTTTGTCCTCTGTGAGTGATCTTACTTAGGGCTTGCTGTAGGAATGCCCATGAACGTTGTCCCATCTTCAACGGTGTTGCTCTTTTGCTAGTCTTATTACAGTGCTGACACACCAAATTTTAAGGGGTGATATAATGATAATAATTTCGCAGTTTCTAGGCTGCGTTTTTTTTCGGTATCTGCTGCCGCTTTGTCCTCTATGAGTGACCTTACTTAGGGCTTGCTGTAGGAATGCCCGTGAACGTTGTCCCACCTTCAACGGTGTTGCTCCTTTGCTACTAGTCTTATTACAGTTATGCCTCTGTGAACGTTGTCCCCCACCTTCAACGGTGTTGCTCCTTTGCTACTAGTCTTATTACAGTGCTAACACACAAAGTTTTATTGGGTGAAATAATGATAATAATTTCGCCGTTTCTAGGCTGGTTTATTTTCGTTATCTGCTTCCGCTCTGTCCTCTGTGAGTGACCTTACTTAGGGCTTGCTGTAGGAATGCCCGTGAACGTTGTCCCACCTTCAACGGTGTTGCTCCTTTGCTACTAGTCTTATTACAGTGCTAACACACAAAGTTTTAAGGGGTGAAATAATGATAATAATTTCGCCGTCTCTAGGCAGGGTTTTTTCCGGTATCACTTGCCGCTTTGTCCTCTATGAGTGACCTTACTTAGAGCTTGCTGTAGGAATGCCCGTGAACGTTGTCCCACCTTCAACGGTGTTGCTCTTTTGCTGGTGTTATTACAGTGCTAACACACAAAGTTTTAAGGAGTGAAATAATGATAATAATTTCGCCGTCTCTAGGCAGGGTTTTTTCCGGTATCACTTGCCGCTTTGTCCTCTATGAGTGACCTTACTTAGAGCTTGCTGTAGGAATGCCCGTGAACGTTGTCCCACCTTCAACGGTGTTGCTCTTTTGCTGGTGTTATTACAGTGCTGACACACAAAGTTTTAAGGGGTGAAATCATGATAATAATTTCGCCGTTTCTAGGATGGGTTTTTTTCGGTATCTGCTGCCGCTCTGTCCTCTGTGAGTGACCTTACTTAGGGCTTGCTGTAGGAATGCCCGTGAACGTTGTCCCACCTTCAACGGTGTTGCTCCTTTGCTACTAGTCTTATTACAGTGCTAACACACAAAGTTTTATTGGGTGAAATAATGATAATAATTTCGCCGTTTCTAGGCTGGTTTATTTTCGTTATCTGCTTCCGCTCTGTCCTCTGTGAGTGACCTTACTTAGGGCTTGCTGTAGGAATGCCCGTGAACGTTGTCCCACCTTCAACGGTGTTGCTCCTTTGCTACTAGTCTTATTACAGTGCTAACACACAAAGTTTTAAGGGGTGAAATAATGATAATAATTTCGCCGTCTCTAGGCAGGGTTTTTTCCGGTATCACTTGCCGCTTTGTCCTCTATGAGTGACCTTACTTAGAGCTTGCTGTAGGAATGCCCGTGAACGTTGTCCCACCTTCAACGGTGTTGCTCTTTTGCTGGTGTTATTACAGTGCTAACACACAAAGTTTTAAGGAGTGAAATAATGATAATAATTTCGCCGTCTCTAGGCAGGGTTTTTTCCGGTATCACTTGCCGCTTTGTCCTCTATGAGTGACCTTACTTAGAGCTTGCTGTAGGAATGCCCGTGAACGTTGTCCCACCTTCAACGGTGTTGCTCTTTGCTGGTGTTATTACAGTGCTGACACACAAAGTTTTAAGGGGTGAAATCATGATAATAATTTCGCCGTTTCTAGGATGGGTTTTTTCGGTATCTGCTGCCGCTCTGTCCTCTGTGAGTGACCTTACTTAGGGCTTGCTGTAGGAATGCCCGTGAACGTTGTCCCACCTTCAACGGTGTTGCTCCTTTGCTACTAGTCTTATTACAGTGCTAACACACAAAGTTTTATTGGGTGAAATAATGATAATAATTTCGCCGTTTCTAGGCTGGTTTATTTTCGTTATCTGCTTCCGCTCTGTCCTCTGTGAGTGACCTTACTTAGGGCTTGCTGTAGGAATGCCCGTGAACGTTGTCCCACCTTCAACGGTGTTGCTCCTTTGCTACTAGTCTTATTACAGTGCTAACACACAAAGTTTTAAGGGGTGAAATAATGATAATAATTTCGCCGTCTCTAGGCAGGGTTTTTCCGGTATCACTTGCCGCTTTGTCCTCTATGAGTGACCTTACTTAGAGCTTGCTGTAGGAATGCCCGTGAACGTTGTCCCACCTTCAACGGTGTTGCTCTTTTGCTGGTGTTATTACAGTGCTAACACACAAAGTTTTAAGGAGTGAAATAATGATAATAATTTCGCCGTCTCTAGGCAGGGTTTTTTCCGGTATCACTTGCCGCTTTGTCCTCTATGAGTGACCTTACTTAGAGCTTGCTGTAGGAATGCCCGTGAACGTTGTCCCACCTTCAACGGTGTTGCTCTTTTGCTGGTGTTATTACAGTGCTGACACACAAAGTTTTAAGGGGTGAAATCATGATAATAATTTCGCCGTTTCTAGGATGGGTTTTTTTCGGTATCTGCTGCCGCTCTGTCCTCTGTGAGTGACCTTACTTAGGGCTTGCTGTAGGAATGCCCGTGAACGTTGTCCCACCTTCAACGGTGTTGCTCCTTTGCTACTAGTCTTATTACAGTGCTAACACACAAAGTTTTATTGGGTGAAATAATGATAATAATTTCGCCGTTTCTAGGCTGGTTTATTTTCGTTATCTGCTTCCGCTCTGTCCTCTGTGAGTGACCTTACTTAGGGCTTGCTGTAGGAATGCCCGTGAACGTTGTCCCACCTTCAACGGTGTTGCTCTTTTGCTGGTGTTATTACAGTGCTAACACACAACGTTTTAAGGAGTGAAATAATGATAATAATTTCGCCGTCTCTAGGCAGGGTTTTTTCCGGTATCACTTGCCGCTTTGTCCTCTATGAGTGACCTTACTTAGAGCTTGCTGTAGGAATGCCCGTGAACGTTGTCCCACCTTCAACGGTGTTGCTCTTTTGCTGGTGTTATTACAGTGCTGACACACAAAGTTTTAAGGGGTGAAATCATGATAATAATTTCGCCGTTTCTAGGATGGGTTTTTTTCGGTATCTGCTGCCGCTCTGTCCTCTGTGAGTGACCTTACTTAAGGCTTGCTGTAGGAATGCCCGTGAACGTTGTCCCATCTTCAACGGTGTTGCTCTTTTGCTGGTGTTATTACAGTGCTAACACACAAAGTTTTAAGGGGTGAAATAATGACAATAATTTTGCCGTTTCTAGGCTGTTTTTTTCCGGTATCTGCTGCCGCTTTGTCCTCTGTGAGTGACCTGACTTAGGGCTTGCTGTAGGAATGCCCGTGAACGTTGTCCCACCTTCAACGGTGTTGCTCTTTTGCTAGTGTTATTACAGTACTAACACACAAATCTTTACATACTCTAAAACCATGTTTTTAATTCTGAATCTCACATTTCTTAGTCTGTTTTAGATCTTGCTTCAACTTTAGTCGATGCTGCTGCGTCTCCGAACTGTGCACCTCAAGGACATGGTTTCTCGACACAGTTACTCCCGTTAATAGAAAAACCCCAATATTGTTCGCTAAAGAAAAAACTATCTCTTAGCGGTCAGGAACGGCCCCGTTAAGCACTGTTCTTTCTGCACGCAGGAACTTGAGCCTACTTTGCACTGTATTATCTCGCAAGTGAAACTACACCTTCCTCCCTAAATTACTGCATATTTGGTACCCGGTTTTAAACTGTACTGTTTTTTTAAGCCCTTAATGGAGCACATTTAGTCAATTTTGGTTCTTTTGGGCTTTCAACTTTAGTTCTTTTAGGTTTTTGAGATTCTCCCAATACTTTTTTAGTCTTATAGATCTCTGTGGTCTAACTTCCTCCGAGTGAAAGGCGAACAGGATAGGTATGTACCATGGAGAAACCGTGTGTACGTTGTGCAGGAAGGAAGAGGAAACTGCAGGCTCTTGCTAGTAGGAGGCTATGGATTTTTGGTTTCCAAGACCGTAGGAATCTCCAGCAGCGTGAGGTACTCAGTGGGTTGCTGGAACTTATCAAGGGCACCAATCTGCTGAAGAGGTATTTTGAAGAGGTTTATTTGCACAATAGGTCAGTCGTACCTGGGGTTGTAATATCCCTTTCCTCTAGCCTTTAATCTAATCTAACCTAAGGTGTTGAATACACAAATTTATTATCATTACAATAAGAACGATTGTTAGGCTACATATTACAACACTTTTCCGTTGTATTTTGAGATTTCAGTGAATTAATTTCTTTATAAATGCATACTTAATGTACGAGTTTTACTAATTACCAACTCAGTTTTCTTGATATGAAGTTCGATCTTTTTTATAAACGATATACGCCTATCATCTGCACCACTGACATTAAATTGCCTTCAGGAATCGATTAACTTCGTGATATTCAAATCGATACATTTAAAAATCGATATTCGCGTTTATTAACAAGCGAAAATATACAGTTACAACAAACGTAATTAAAACAATATTTTCTCTCTCCGCATATAATGACGCATTCATATTTGCGATACATTATTTACTTATTTACATTTGTAACGATTGTAACGGTAGAATCAATACGCACAACCAAATGCAAATTTTATGCAAATAATGAAATCAAATTCGTTCACAAAACCGCCGCCGTACTTACAGTGTCTGTTTTCACTGTAAATGTAAATATTATTTTATAATTACACCAAATCATGTATTATTTGGCCTTGTACGTTTATTTACTTTTCAATCGATGAAATACACAAAACGGTACGCAGACGTCTCGTTGTTATGACTGAAGGAAATTCAAAAACAATTTGTTCTGTCCTACATGTTCGTTTTCGTTTGGAATTGACATGATTTTTAAACTGTTTTTTTTTTTGTGCCACGCTTGAATTGAATCACTGTTTTTTTGTGCCATGCTTGAATCGAATCGGCATTAACAATTTTTTTTTAAATTGCAAAGAAAATACGAAATTGAATCCTGTCCGCCGTCAAACTCAATTTCGTAACTTCAATCGATTTTGAAATACAAAATGTTAATTTACGCGGATCTTAACGCTGATTACGACTGCGATAAGAGTAATAAGAAGCTAACATGTGCAGGGTTAGCATCCATCATTTGACAATAATGGAAGAATAAACCCAATTGTAGTTTTGGCGCACGACCCGCCAACACACACTGCTTTTCTAATTTAATTTATCTTATATGTGTGAGCGCGCGCGCGTGTTTGTGTGTGCGCGCGCGTGTGTACGTACGGTTCTTTCTTTATCCCATTTAGACTAAGGAGGACTAGGGATAATCGTTAATTAGCAGAAAAGGTAAAACCACAGTACAGAGAAACTGCATCTCGAACCCATGACCCTGAGATGCGCACGACGTCATACAGCGTATGCATCCAAATGTAAAAGTTACTAAGCGCGCCCGAAGTTGTGCAGCCGCACAGAAGTGATAATTAACACAAAATCCAACACACCAGGTGAAACGAGGTGTAAGCGCCCAACCTAACCTAACCGCACCGCAGAAACAAGATACACTGAAACTCTGCATCAAAGTTTAGGCCAGCTGGGGTAACTCGATAACACGATTAACTAAATGTAAGTTGCCAACTCCAGTCCTAAACTAGAGGCTAAGGGGTGTAAGGGGTGGGTTGATAATGCTGCAAAATAATTAATTATTTCACGTCCTGTAGGCGAAGGTAATCTGCTTAATTTCCCTCAGTAACTGCGGCAAGTCGGGTCACGGAACTGTTCCTTATAGCTTGTCGGGCTCGTGTCAATAAAAACGATGCGCTCATTTTTATTTATAAAGAAATCGTGACACGCAGCTGTCTCGCTGACGTGATGATACATATTTTTTTAATATCATTTTACCATAATTATTTAACACTAAAATCAACGGAATATATTTGAAAAATTGCAAATTATATAGAAAATGAGGCGTGACCGTTTTTAAATTTTTCGTATTTCCAAAGGAATCTGAAAATTAAAAACACTATCCAGAGGTAACCTTTGATAACGGTTGTGAAATCAGTTTAAAGAAGAAAGTTACAGTTTTCCAACATTTCTGAAAATCCGTTAAGAAACTGTTGAACGGATTTTGTAGTTTGCTCTCAAATTGGAATTTTATGACCTTATCTCAATTTAATATTATTTTTATTCAACTGAATTTGAGAAAGTTTGCGCAATGTTTCCGCAGCATTTACTTGAGAAGAGTTGGGAGACAGATTATTACGGTGGCAACGTAATTTCTAATGTTTAGATGAATGTAATGAACTCCCAATCGTTTACTATGAAATAATGAATACACAATCGTCTTTTATGAATATACAACGAAGTACTGAATACCCAATGTTTTACAAAGTAATGAATATCTAATATTTTATGAAGCGCTGAACACACAATTTTTTATGAAGTATAGTAATGACTTTCTATCATTCGTTCCTTACGAAATAATAAGTAACCAACGATTCACAACCGTTCTTATGAAGTAATTGTCAATCGTTTATTATACAGTAAATAAATTATTAATCGATCATTCATGAAGTAATAAATACCCAATCGTTTATAACGGAGTAATTAAATTACTAATCGATCATTAATGAAATCGTTTACTGTGGAGTAAATAAATTCGTAATTGGTCACTAATGATTTCATAATCGTTTATTATTGAGTAAGTAAATTCCTAACCGATCATTAATGAATTCCCAATCGTTTATTATTGGAGTAAATAAATTTCCAATCGTTCACTAATTAATTTTTAATCGTTTATTAAGGATCGTAAATTCCTAACCGATCATTAATGAATTCCCAATCGTTTATTATTGGAGTAAATAAATTTCCAATCGTTCACTAATTAATTTTTAATCGTTTATTAAGGATCGTAAATTCCTAACCGATCATTACTGAATTCCCAATCGTTTATTATTGGAGTAAATAAATTTCCAATCGTTCACTAGTTAATTTTTAATCGTTTATTAAGGATCGTAAATTCCTAACCGATCATTAATGAATTCCCAATTGTTTATTACTGGAGTAAATAAATTTCCAATCGTTCACTAATTAATTTTTAATCGTTTATTAAGGATCGTAAATTCCTAACCGATCATTAATTAATTCCCAATCGTTTCTTATTGGAGTAAATAAATTTCCAATCGTTCACTAATTAATTTTTAATCGTTTATTAAGGATCGTAAATTCCTAACCGATCATTAATGAATTCCCAATTGTTTATTACTGGAGTAAATAAATTTCCAATCGTTTACTAATTAATTTTTAATCGTTTATTAAGGATCGTAAATTCCTAACCCATCATTAATGAATTCCCAATTGTTTATTACTGGAGTAAATAAATTTCCAATCGTTCACTAATTAATTTTTAATCGTTTATTAAGGATCGTAAATTCCTAACCGATCATTAATGAATTCCCAATCGTTTATTACTGGAGTAAATAAATTTCCAATCGTTCACTAGTTAATTTTTAATCGTTTATTAAGGATCGTAAATTCCTAACCGATCATTAATGAATTCCCAATTGTTTATTACTGGAGTAAATAAATTTCCAATCGTTCACTAATTAATTTTTAATCGTTTATTAAGGATCGTAAATTCCTAACCGATCATTAATTAATTCCCAATCGTTTATTATTGGAGTAAATAAATTTCCAATCGTTCACTAATTAATTTTTAATCGTTTATTAAGGATCGTAAATTCCTAACCGATCATTAATGAATTCCCAATTGTTTATTACTGGAGTAAATAAATTTCCAATCGTTCACTAATTAATTTTTAATCGTTTATTAAGGATCGTAAATTCCTAACCGATCATTAATGAATTCCCAATCGTTTATTATTGGAGTAAATAAATTTCCAATCGTTCACTAATTAAATTTTAATCGTTTATTAAGGATCGTAAATTCCTAACCGATCATTAATTAATTCCCAATTTTTATTATGGACTAAATAAATTCATAATCCACCATAAATAAATTCACAATCGATTATTTTGGAACACATAAATTCGTAATCGATCACTAATGAATTCACAATTGTTTATTATAGTCAGTAAATTCCTAATCGATCATTAATAAATTCACAATCACTTATTTTCGAGTAAATAAATTCGTAATCGACCACTAATGAATTCATAATCGTAATTCACATATCGTTTATTATAGAGTAAGTAAATTCCAAACTGATCATTAAAGAATTCCCAATCATTTATTATTGGAGTAAATAAAATTCCAATCGTTTATTCAGGACCGTAAAATCCTAATCGATCATGAATAAATTCGCAATCGTCTATTATGGAGTAAATAAATCGATTATTAATGAAGTGAACAATTACCATTAATTTATTATAAATTAATGAATTCCCAAATGGTTATTACGACAGACGGAATTCTCAATAGTATAACAAAATTAATATGATGAATTCCAAATTGCTTATTACAAACTAATAAAGTTCAAGTTCAAATCGTAAATAATAGAAAAGCTCTACTTTCTATAATAAAATATTTTGTTTACCTTATCTTTAAGCATGTCCCTGACGTTCGAAGCCTGATGTCTGAACCTGTGCAATTCCAACTGCAACTCCATGCACCGCTCCTGCCAGTCGACCCGCGGTAGTGGTGGTGACGCCGACGGCCGTCGCGGCGGTAACCGAGGACTGCCGGGGTTGGACCCCGACCAACTGGAACACGACGACCCAGGCACGTCCGACAGCCGCGATAACGGGTCGGACAGTCTGTTACGAGGACTGGTGTCAGTATCGTCCGACATTGCGTTTAAAATTTGAAAATATCCGTCCTAAATAACAATCGAATATCACACTGATTGCAAAATATTGTCTATTTGTTTTAGATACAGGCGTTTTTTTTTTTTAATTTAACCTAGCGAATAAAATTTTCCAATATATATCAATAACACTCGAATACAATTAAAACACCTAACTTTTAGAGCACCGTTTACTTATAGTAATAAAACTCGATATATACTTTAATAGGAAGATTAACAATTTGTTAGAATATCTGATCTGTGCGCAGGGCGAGTATAACAAGTGCGCGGGAAGAGTTAACAAGTGAGGCGTTGCCATGACGGTGGTCAGCTGTCCCGGCACGGATCTGAAACAAACACAAGTTCATTAGTTGTGTTAGTAAAATAAGCGTGGCACGCAGCTGTCTCGCTGAACTGAAACTAATTTCCAAAATCAATTCTTTTTTCTTACGCACTTTTGAAATTCTGATTCCACTAACATAATCCGCATTAAAATCTGCATATATTAGCATTTTAAACTTTCAAATTGCATTGAAAATACGAACCCAGACCGTCGTCGAATTAAGTTTCTTAATTTCAACGGATTTTAAAAAGCCATAATAGTATTTTATACAGTTTTCAGCGCTGATTACGTTAATGTGATTGGATTAAAAAATAATAAGATTAATAAGTTATTTTTTAAAAAATTGAAATGCCCACCATTTTGAAACTGTTTGCGTTAGAAAAAGATCAACCATTTCACTTCTATGCGTTTAATACGTAATTTACTATAACAAATCTAAAATTATTTGTTAACCAACAAGTTATTTTTTTTTTTTTAAATTAAATGCCCACCATTTTGAAACTGTTTGCGTTAGAAAAAGATCAATCATTTCACTTCTATGCGTTTTAATACGTAATTTACTAAAACAAATCTAAAATTATTTGTTCAAAACCAACAAGTTATTTTTTTTTAAATCAAATGCCCACCATTTTGAAACTGTTTGCGTTAGAAAAAGATCAACCATTTCACTTCTATGCGTTTAATACGTAATTTACTAAAACAAATCTAAAACTATTTGTTCAAAACCAACAAATTTCTCCTTTAGGTATTTTAATTTTCGTTTCTTATTTCTGACAAATTGGAGTAAATAAAATTGACTTGTAAGGTACAAAAGGTCACACTACCTTTGCTATTGATATATTTCTCAAAAATTATTTCTCTATATTTTTTTTATTTCTTATTTGACAACACAAGTGAGGTAAGCAAGTCGCATACAATGGTAACTTATGAAAACAATTACTTGACGAAAATCACTGCTTTTTTCTCGAGTGTAAAATTTCTGTCTACTTCCTTTACCATTGTTGGGATGAATTCAAAAAGACAACCTTTCTTGTTGCGTTAATAATAATGTATTTCGTAAAAAACGGTACATTTTCAACACAAAATTGTCGAAGCAATAAAACTGCAGTGACTTTCTGAAAGTAAAACTGACGCAAAACGCGTTCCTCCAGGGCAGGGCTAATCCTCGCCCAGCGTAGTCGCTCATGTCCGGGGAAGCGACGCACCATTGTCGTCTAATGAAAAGACGTGACATCCTCCCTCCTTCCTCTTGTAATTATTCCACCCCTTCATCCCTCTCTGGCAAATAAATATAGACAACACAAGAGGCGATCCCATTGTCTACAAATTTTCTTCCCGGCCTATTCAATTACAACGGACGACGGGGAAACAATATTTTAAAGCTTACAGGCAGGCGTGACGTCACAAAATGTCTCGCCCAAACTTTATCCGCGCTGCATGATAAAATCCCTTGGTGCGATTTTATTTTCGTTTTTGCATTCGAGGTGCGTGCGTGCGTGTGTGTGCGCGCGCGCGTGTGTGGTGGTGGTTCTATCACTGATTGCTATTCCAGGAGAATACACTGATTTAAAAATATAATTTATATTGCCTCTTTTTGGCACATCTAAAAATCCACTATTTACCACAGAATTACTATAATCCTTAGATCCACTATAACACTGTAATACAAAAACATTTTTTTAAATTATTTTAAGGCAAAAAGCACATTGAGGCTATTATCGCCTCCCTAAATGTAAATGTGTATTAGACTCGGGTACCGCGAGGGACGTCTAAATCCTCTCAACAGGTGCAGCTAGTCTGCACTCTCCTGCGGGGGAACACAAACACAAACAGTGCGTACCAACACAACACGCATTATTCCGTATAAAGATCGTTGAGCATTTTTAAAAATGTTATTTTACTAAAAAAATTCACAAAACACGCAGAACACAAACACACCCTTATTTACGGATTGGTCGAATTGGCTAAAGCACTGTTCAGACTGCACGTCTCTGAACTGCGCCTCAAGGTTCTCAGTTCGAGCCGCAGTTCCTTCCGTTGCTTTCCCTTACCGTTAACATTGATAAAAATAATAATAATAATCGGCAAAGTTACTATCAGTTACCTACCATGCTCCTTATCTCTGTCTGGATGATATCTTCATAACACAGTCATACGTTATGTTGGATTAAAATGACATCTGGTCGTTTAATATAAGAGTGGGTTTATTTGTAAATGTATTATACATTCCAAATTTCTCCAAAGAACTAATGAAGCCCTACGATGTTGGCGCAAGTATGAGACGTTCAGTGTAATTTGATTTTCCGTGGTTGTATTTAATTGTGGATACATCATTTTTGAATCTTTTACTATTATACTGGACCTGAAGATGGACTCAAAAATCCTGAAACTGCAGTAATCTTACTGTTAGATGAGCCTTAAAAAAGGCAATAGAAATTATAAATTTCGACAATCCATAAGCTATAATGTTAACATTAAACTAAATTCCATATTTTTTTATTCTCAAAAAATAAGTTCGCTTTACCCATATCTCGGTAAACATTTTTTTTTAATTTCGCAAAATTCATTTTCGTAAATTTTTTACCCAAACACCTCACAAAAACAACTAAATACAACGTACGAATCCGTTGTATCTCACAAAAATACTGTCCAGGAAGTAACGGAAAACCATTAAAATCGCACTCAATTTTGGTTATTTAAAAATATTTCCAAGCCAAGTTGTAGCGAACTTTAAAGTTACATTTCGTTAATACATCGAAAAAATCCAAAATAAACAGTTAAAGCCAACGGTTTTGTTTTGTTTTTCTATTTACTGCCTGATGCACTGACCACAGTTGTACTCCACATGCTACCAAAGTTTTATCAACATCCGATCAACCGATTTTGAGAAATTGTGCGAATTGTTTGTCAGTTCTGAATTACACAAAAAAGCTCCGCTATACTGCCGAACTTCTCTCTCGATTTTTAAACAGCCTACACCTGCGAACCTACTTCACAATTCTCTCGTCAACCAATACTCGCTTGCGATTCGTTTCGCAGTGCTCACGTATCTCGGGTATAATATACGCTAAATTATCGCATTACTACCGGCGTACCACTTCGCAGCCCCCGTACACAGTAGCTTCATCTTGATTGGTGCGTAGAGGTGGTGATCACCCGACTTCGCATTGGTCACTCCATGTTAACGCATGGATTTCTGATGGAACGCGGGGACCCACCTGAATGCGAATTCTGTAGGGAAACCATCACAATTAAACATATACTGCTCGATTGTGATGGTTTTCAAAATGTGCGTGTTATGTGTGGTCTGAGCAACTGTTTGCAGACGATGTTGGGAGATAGTGCCTCGGCCGTTGACCGGGTTCTAGACTTCCTTCATCGTCTGAATGTTTTAAATAAAATTTAATTTATTGTATTTGTAATTTCTTGTGTTATATTATTTATTTATTTTATCTAAAAACTTTATTTCTGTTATGTTTATGCATAGTTTTACGAATTGTTATTAAATTTTATTCATTATTTATTGTTATTTATTTCTTAAGTGTAATATATCTATATCTGTTATCTAAATTTTTAATTTATTTTTACTGTTATAGTTTGTTGTTGTTGTTTCTGTTGTTGTTTTTTTTCTTAAGTAAAATTTTGTTTAATTTTTTTTATATACTTTCATTTTTCATGACGGCGATGATAACCTGAACGGTTTTTCGCCGGAAAAAAAATTGATTGGTGCGTTCTTTTTATGGTTTTAAAACAGATTTCTGTGAAATTATTGTTCCGGATATAATTTCGAGTATAAATACAAGTCGAAAATCGTTCGGCAGAACATAGAGAAAAAACACGCACTATACAACTACAACGACAGCCTATCAACACACTGAACAATTCTACAAGACAGCACAATTTCTTCAGGTGGAAATACGATGAATTCAGACAAATTTAAACCAACGTAACCAATGAGTCAACATTTGGGTGCGTGCGGGCAGTAATGAAATGTAACGAACACTGATCGCAACAAACGAGTGTTGTGAAGTACGAACAAATATCTTTTCGGTTACCGTGTATAAAATCACAAAAGAAACTTTAACAAAAAGAATCGTAGAGACAATAAAAAGCAGACATAACTTTGCAGAAAACGATGCCGATAAAGAACAAGTGACGGTGGAGAGTGGTTAAGTTATGTTTCTGTCGGGAGGTGCTTATATCTTTACTTTCGTTTGTTTATTGTTATAATTTGCTTTTGTCACGAAACAACTATTCCCGTCTGTTTTCGGTCATTAAATAAACATACAGTAAGTACACGCACCTGTCCCGTTAGCCAAATGAAAGCTAATATCCACAATGTAACAAATTTAAGAATTCCGTTTTTCTTTTTTTGTGTTTAACGTCCGACTATTGTGCACACTTGGGCTAATGCAGACGATGGGATGATTTATAGCGTATGAAAATGCCAAGCCCTGGCCGGGAATCGAACCCGGGTCCTCGGGGTGAAAGCCCAGTACGCTATCAACTAGGCCACCGAGCGTTTAACACTTCCTTTTACACGTACTTATTAAATTACGTTTTATTAATTCCGCCACAAATACCAAAATGACCCCACCGTGAAATTTGTAACGTTTGTATATTTTAAAGTTCCACCATTTTACCATGGGACGGACTTTTACTGTAAAACGAATTTATTCTCACTACATACCGTATTATCAAATTCAATATCCTGCCAAACTTTAATCAAACGACTAAAACTTTGAATACCACAGCGCTAATAAAATATACAATAACTAACGATCCCACAGATAATGTTTTCCGGATCAATGATCAAAATTTTCATAAAATACAATTTTAAATTTACTTTGAAAATGAACCGTGACCTCAGTCAGCGTCATTTTCGTAATTTCAACGGAATTTATTACGCGAATTTATGCAGATTTTAAAGCTGATTTCGGTTGTGAAAACAGATTTTAAATTGTCAAATTAAAAAATATTTTTGATATTTTTAAAGAATTGTATATGGCCTAATTTTAACGGTTAAACGGGTTTTACAGGGTAAAAACAAACGTGTCTAAGATATTACCAAAATCGTTTTTTATGTCTAGTTTCGGCTGGATCGGACGATACCGCAGTGCTAGAGTACTAACACTCGCGCACGCGCGCGCACATCACACACACACACACACACACACACACACACACACACACACACACAAATATTGTTTCGCTGATTCGTCAAAATCGTATCTGATATCTCGGAGGTGGTTCTCGCTAACACAGTGTTGCCAACTACTAAAACCGTTTACCCAGTGTGATGGATCCCAACACTTGTTCGTTCCTTTTATAACTGTGGTATGAGGAAAATAGAAAGTGGGCTGGCTTGAAGTTGACGTAGATCGACTCGCAGCGAACACTAGCCCAGTGAGTATAAGGTCGAGTGAAATTTACAGTGGCTTTTGTAAGACAGCATTTACGTCGGACAGAACTGACCAGAAATCATGTTATTTGTGGGCGTGAAATTAATAATAAATCTATGAATAAATTCTAGATTTATTATTACACTGCAATCTTTTATAGATACGTATATTGCTCCTTTATATATTCCTGAAATATTTACGACATCTTCTTCAGCCTAAGATTTTTTATAAAGTCTACTATTTGGAGAGGATTTCTAAAGGCGGGTAACTCCCCATTTGTAATTGGCCATTTCCCAGTTCCTTATAGAGACGCTTGCTAATTCCTTTTCAATTCTTGACCCACATTACGGATTTTCTGCACCATTCGGCCAACCTATTTATTGTTAGGTGAGATCCCGCTCATTCTATTTTATATTCTTATGTGAAACAC
This sequence comes from Callitettix versicolor, assembly GCA_022606455.1. Classification (NCBI taxonomy): domain Eukaryota; kingdom Metazoa; phylum Arthropoda; class Insecta; order Hemiptera; family Cercopidae; genus Callitettix; species Callitettix versicolor. The sequence goes on along the minus strand of CM040185.1, from coordinate 80,568,896 downwards.
CCACGAGTAACTAAGGAAATGTGATCGGCCCACACAGAGCCCTGAATGCAAGGGTGAGGGTAACGTACACTGAGAGGTCGCCAAGTATCCCAGGGCTCCGTTTGATATACCATTAGTCCGGTGTCATTCACTCCACCAGCATGGGTCGTTTTACACTTTATAGAGTTAGTCAAGTAAAATAGTGAATATGAGTGTCTTGAGTAGATGTGTGAGGGCAATATGAGCTAGAGGTACGGTGAAATGGCTAAGCCCATCAGCTGTTCACGTCAGCGGCCTCTGCCGGTGTTTCTCCAACTAAATACAAATTGATTTTCTATTTCAACAGTCTTTTAATAATCCAAGTCTTGTAAACTTCAGCACACTCCCTATTCGAATATATATATATATATATATATATATATATATATATATATATATATATATATATATATATAAGCAATCCTCATAAAAATATGATACAGCCTAGAGGACAAGATCGATATTCCTTTGAAGGTCTCCGGCCTGGGTTTTTACTACAACAGATAATACTCCACTAAACAAAAACACTTTAGAACATTATATTGCATATACCGCAAGCAGGTACAGTTACTTGCTTCACATTAATGCTATTAAAGGTAAGGGGCGGTTTTGCAAGGAAAGGGTTTTATAGTCAGACAGATGACCCGGCTTTATCCCAGGATAAAGTTAACAGTAATAATCTCTTAGGAAAGTGCGTTCACTACCTTACCCTGTCCACCCTTACCAGCACGGATTTCTGCAAATGGGGTATAAATTTCGCAGCAAATTGTCCGCCGTCTAACGCAGGGATGGGGAAGTTGCTTGCGGGCATGTGTTCATTATAATAGTTACATTTATGCATTGAATTATTTAAATAAAAGCGCCAAGCAATTCTCGCAGACACGATAGCAAATTTACCAATAAGTATTTTAATTATTTTGAAAATTTATTTCCATAAACACTGAAATCTGCAGAAGTTAGCATTTTAAAACTTTAAAATAAATTGAAAATACGTATTTAAATCCTGACCACCGTCAGATGTAGCGGTCCAATTACGTTATGAAGCTTCTCGTATATGACCAAAATTTTAATAAAATTTGATGAACCTATTTTGAGAATTTCAATCTTTTTTAAATATCATCAAATCTGGATTTTTTTAATATAAAGTCTCACGCATTTTGCGTGGATACTTATGGGTTTATTTATATTCGAGCGAAATTCTATCGAAATCGACTAAACTGATTTTTAAAAATTTATATTTTTAATCAAAAAGTGTATCGAAAACTTGTTATTTTTCAACTAAACAAAAATACATGCTCTGACATAAAATAAATAAACAGTCAGTTAGTTCAACCTCCCAGCGATATGAACGCGCACAAACACAAGCTAATGTTTCAAGATAACGTTCTTTATTTTTCACACAGTGAGAAAATAACAAGTTTCGATAGAAAATATGTTTTTCTAAAAAAAAGAACGATTTTTAAATAATATGACAGTGTACGTGAAATTTTGCAGACATCAAATAAATATGAAACTTTCAAAAATCGCAATTAAAGAATATATTTAGGTTAAAACATGATATAATGATGTTAAATTATAGAATTAACATCTAATTTTATTAATTACGGAATTTTCCATTTTTTAAAATATATTTTTACAACATGTTATATGTTCGCGTGCAATGAACACAAAATATTAACGGTCAGTTAAAATTTTAAAAAAATTACTTGCTATTCTTAACTGGCTCCATCTGATGTTTAGCATTCTGGAACATTCCCGCATTAAAAAAATTCCAATCAATTCTAACAAATAAACTAAGTGGTTGATTGAAATATTAATTAAAGCATATTAAATTGTGCCTTACATTATACAATTAGAATTATGACCTGTTTTCCGTCTATCGGTCTATTTTCTCACTCGTAAAGGCCGACGCGGTTTCGAAACATTACTGTTTCATTTTCAGGCCGTAATACAAAATGTCAAATCCCTTTGTCGAGGTCGTCACAAAGTTGAACGAAAACATTGAAAACGCACGTCACAAACGGTAAACACGATTGAAATACACACGATAAAATTTCGTTTGGCCAAACGATACGTGCAACTCGTATGTCGTTACATTAAACGTGTATAGAGTATCACGAAACCACCAGGAGGGAATTCTGTATTAATTGATTTTGAAATTTGATCTAAGCAGACGTTATAAAAGTACATGAAATAGAATCAGACGAGTTAAAAAACAGATTACAGAAAATAATCACAACTGTCAACAAAATATCCAGAGAATTATAAATAAAGACTGAAATTTACGAGTCTCGCTTCTTTTTTTTTTTGCCTTCCTCAGTATCACTCGCACAATTCCAATCTCGATTAAACATTGAATATTAAACTTTTTTTTATCGATTATAGCCATCTGAGGACCACATAAAATAATTAAGTGCATCAATTTTAATTCTTATTCTTATTCTCCTTTCTGGCTTTCCAGTAATTCTTCATTCTATCACTCTCCTCCCTCCTTTCCTCCGTCCAGATGTCACTTCTCCTTTTCTTTTCTTTCTCCCGGAAACCCTTGAAGTTTCGTATAATTATTTATACATAAACAATAATAATAAAAAATATTGTGGTGTGTGTGTGTGTGTGTGTGTTTACCGACCACAAGAACTGTTTTAGAGATCAGGATCGGAAATTTCCAAACGGTAACAATTTAAAGTTAGAACATATTTTTGAAATATATGGTACTCTCAATTTGGACAGCCAATTCCAGAACGGAAGTCATAAATAAAATACTACGCTGAAAGTAAATCCATATAAAGGTCAATTTAATAATGTAAAATGAATGAATGTCAGCTGGGATCAAGTGTACACGAATACAGCTGACTTATACCTACCGTGTGACGTCACACTTCAGTTATATAATGATAGAGTGTTGGATTCGTGTATCGTGTAACCTCTCGCAGTAAGTTATAATCAACTTGTCACACATTTATAACGGTACATTTTTGCTAGCTTAGCAAAAAAGTAAAAATACTACAGTTAAAAAAGATGAATTTATACATCGTTATTTATCCACGATCACTACTTACAAAGACAAGTAAGTACTGATGCAATATACATATATATATATATATATATATATATATATATATATATATATATATATATATATATAATACATATTTTGTCGATATATATATACATACATGAGTTATTTTAATCAAAATAACTACTGGCGCAATACCCATGTTTAGCTATTTTAGTCAACATGAGTTTTTCCGCAATATATGTTGTTCTTTTGGTCGAAATAACTAAATCCTAACACATATGTTATTTTGGTCGAAATAACTACCGACGCAATACTTATATGAAGTTATTTTGGTCGAAATAACTACTGGCGCAATACATACATGAGTTATTTTAAACAAAATAACTACTGGCGCAATACCCATGTTTTAGCTATTTTAGTCAAAATAACTTCTTCCGCAATATATGTTGTTCTTTTGGTCGAAATAACTTAATCCTAACACATATGTTATTTTGGTCGAAATAACTACCGACGCAATAATTATATGAAGTTATTTTGGTCGAAATAACTACTGGCGCAATACATATATCTTATTTTGGTCGAAATAACTACCGACGCAATACTTATATGAAGTTATTTTGGTCGAAATAACTACTGGCGCAATACATATATGTTATTTTGGTCCATATAACTACCGACGCCATACTTATATGAAGTTATTTTGGTCGAAATAACTACTGACGCAATACATGTGTTTAGTAATTTTAGTCGAAATAACTACTGGCGCAATACATATGTTTAGTTATTTTGGTTGAAAGAACTACTGGCACAATACATATATAAATTATTTTGGTCGAAATAACTACTGACGCAATACATGTGTTTAGTAACTTTAGTCGAAATAACTACTGACGCAATACATATGTTAAGTTATTTTGGTCGAAATAACTACTGGCGTAATACATATGTTTAGTTATTTTGGTCGAAAGAACTACTGGCACAATACATATATAAATTATTTTGGTCGAAATAACTACTGACGCAATACATGTGTTGAGCAATTTTAGTCGAAATAACTACTGGCGTAATACATATGTTCAGTTATTTTGGTCGAAATAACTACTGGTGAAATACATATGTTATTTGGGTCCAAATAACTACCTACGCAATACTTATATGAAGTTATTTTGGTCGAAATAACTACTGACGCAATACATGTGTTTAGTAATTTTAGTCGAAATAACTACTGACGCAATACATATGTTAAGTTATTTTGGTCGAAATAACTACTGGCGCAATACATATGTTTAGTAATTTTTTCGAAATAACTGCTGGCGCAATACATATGTGTAGTTATTTTGATCGAAATAACTGCTGGCGCAATACATATGTGTAGTTATTTTGGTCGAAATAACTGCTGGCGCAATACATATGTGTAGTTATTTTGGTCGAAATAACTACTGGCGCAATACATATGTTCAGTCATTTTGGTCGAAATAACTGCTGGCGCAATACATATGTTAAGTTATTTCGGTCGAAATAACTACTGGCGCAATACATATGTTTAGTTATTTTGGTCGAAAGAACTACTGGCACAATACATATATAAATTATTTTGGTCGAAATAACTGCTGGCGCAATACATATGTGTAGTTATTTTGGTCGAAATAACTACTGGCGCAATATATATATTAAGTTATTTTGGTCGAAATAACTGCTGGCGCAATACATATGTGTAGTTATTTTGGTCGAAATAACTACTGGCGTAATACATATGTTCAGTTATTTTGGTCGAAATAACTACTGGTGAAATACATATGTTATTTGGGTCCAAATAACTACCTACGCAATACTTATATGAAGTTATTTTGGTCGAAATAACTACTGACGCAATACATGTGTTTAGTAATTTTTTTCGAAATAACTGCTGGCGCAATACATATGTGTAGTTATTTTGGTCGAAATAACTGCTGGCGCAATACATATGTGTAGTTATTTTGGTCGAAATAACTGCTGGCGCAATACATATGTGTAGTTATTTTGGTCGAAATAACTACTGGCGCAATACATATGTTCAGTCATTTTGGTCGAAATAACTGCTGGCGCAATACATATGTGTAGTTATTTTGGTCGAAATAACTGCTGGCGCAATACATATGTGTAGTTTATTTTGGTCGAAATAACTACTGGCGCAATACATATGTTCAGTCATTTTGGTCGAAATAACTGCTGGCGCAATACATATGTGTAGTTATTTTGGTCGAAATAACTACTGGCGCAATACATATGTTCAGTCATTTTGGTCGAAATAACTGCTGGCGCAATACATATGTGTAGTTATTTTGGTCGAAATAACTGCTGGCGCAATACATATGTGTAGTTATTTTGGTCGAAATAACTACTGGCGCAATACATATGTTCAGTCATTTTGGTCGAAATAACTGCTGGCGCAATACATATGTGTAGTTATTTTGGTCGAAATAACTACTGGCGCAATACATATATGTTATTTTGATCGATATGACTACTAGCGCAATAGATATACACATTAAACATCAGTAAACGTGTCTAATACCAAAAAAAATGCCTACTAATGAACTTTTACAAACTATACTAAATAGCGACTGAAACAATCTAAACACCAATCGTTAGCTTAATTGATACAATAACCCAGTGTAAATAACCCAACTTACAAACTAATAAAAATAAATACTCTTCCTTGTAATGTTAGTTAACGATAAAGTGCCGCCAGTCACGTACTGGTTCAACTATTACCGAAATTCCATTGAATGTATCCTACCAAACGAAATGTATGTAGGTCACCAGTAAGTTGTTCAACCTACTATAGACCAGCACATACCCCAGTTCTGATACGGTATTCGTCAGCTATTGTGTAGCCTTATCGTTTTCTTTGTAAATAAAATAAAGAAAAGCTCCGATCACAATGGAAGTCTTAATTTTTATTTTTGGCCGGAGCATCACACTCGTGCTTTGTACTTTGGTTATTGCTTAATACTATATCGGTCAAAGCATTTAGGCCGTTAAAAGAACGTGAAACGATTCATACTTTCGTTAAGTAGTATTTTTTTTTTTTTTTTTTTTTTTTTAACGTCCGACTATTGTGCACACTTAGACTAATGCAGACGGTGGGATGATTTATAGCGTATGAAAATGCCCTCGCCGGGAATCGAACCCGGATCCTCGGGGTGAAAGCCTAGTACGCTATCCACTAGACCACCGAGGCGGCTTAACCGTTAAGTAGTAAAACGAACATTCTATCAATAAGTACAATTTTGAAAAAAAACGAATTAAAAAAGATTCATTAGTCTATGTGGCAGTAAAAAAAAGACATTAAAAATATAAATTTCAGCAAGATATTGAGTAAACAATTAGTTTGTTTACATTATTATTAGACTTTATATTTATTGTTTAACTTATTGCAATTATACACTTATTTATTAAACAATAAAACGAATAAATCAAAGGTGTAACGAATTAGATTCAACGCATATTTAATTAATTAAATTTTATCTAGTTTATACGCGAATGTTTGGCAAGGTTTAATCAGGAAGCCTAGAGTTGTTATAAAGGTTTGTATGGGGGTGGGGGGGTCGCATGAAATGCGCAATATGCTGGAGAGGAATGTAAGTTTAAATATTTGGCGGAAGGACTTCATGACTCTGCATCAAGCAGGACATTATGCCGGGGCACGAGCCTACAATTGAATACGTTTTGGAATCTGCCTAATCACAAAGGGGTGACGCCATAATTTGCATCCCCGCCGCACCCCCGGAGGGCTTATAAACGCTGATATCGTGTGCGTCGGTTAACGCGAAGCTTGTAAAATATCCAATCCCGTTGAAAGCAAACACACGTAACGGCAATGTGGATGTCGCTAAATATTACCGCTGTAAAAACACAAGAGTTCTTATATCTATACATAGTGAATAAAGTGGTATTACGCGTTTCGGCTTTTATAAAAAATCGACAAATGTAAAATGTAGGCCTACAAGAGTGTAACTCGGGGAGTTACCAACAGTAGCGAAGCTTATGTTAATAATATATTTGCTGAATATATAATTAGTTTGAAAATATGTTAACAAATATCTTGTTTTGTTTAAATAAATAAATACGTGATCATAGCATAGGTATTATTTATTGTAGTTATAGTGAAATATTTCATTGAACAGCTGATAGGCTATAATAAGTTTCAGGTTATGTTGTTAAAAACTAGCAATATTAACAGCAATTATTACAAACGTTTATATTAATTCCGAATGTATTATAAACGGTTACAACGTGCACGCGTCCTTCAACTAAGAAAAAATACCGAAACCAAAGCAACACAACATTTTCACATAATACGCGTGTACTGTTATCGAGAAAAGGGAAGAAAAAGAGACAGAAATAGAGAGACGAAATTCGTTTGCTCCTTCGTTCCATATTTCCGTTATATTATTCCGTTCTGTACACGTTTTTTCCATTCACTCTTCTCGCCAGAGCTAACATTAAAAGTTTCGCTTTAAAAACAGAACCGATTGTTCGTTAGCGAAATTCAATTGGAAAATTAGCTAGTGGAGGCGACATTGAGGTATGACAAACACATGAAATGGCAACAGATTCTGATGTTTTGAAGTATTTTCTACGTCATAGGCTATATATACAGCCACCCACACTCGCGCTCGCACACACACATGCACGAGAGCGCCTACTGACTTTAGACGAGTAATTTTTTTTAGATTAAGATTTAGTGGCCCGTAGCATCGCGATCAAACCGCGGAATATTGTGCAACTCTTGAAATTCAGTAGAATGGTGCCCTCAATGAGATTTAGCAGCCCACTAACTCACTCAGCTGGACCACAGGGTCCTGAAAGCCAAACACACTTTGCCTCCTGTGCTTCTTGCAGCTTCAAGGATTCAGCCCGATTATAGAACGGTGTTTTTGAATGCATTTGAGGTTATAGACGACGTTTTAAGCTATAGACGACGTTTTAAGCTATAGACGACGTTTTAAGCTATAGACGACGTTTTAAGCTATATACGACGTTTTAAGCTATATACGACGATTTAAGCTATAGACGACGTTTTAAGCTATAGACGACGTTTTAAGCTATATACGACGTTTTAAGCTATATACGACGTTTTAAGCTATATACGACGTTTTAAGCTATATACGACGTTTTAAGCTATATACGACGTTTTAAGCTATATACGACGTTTTAAGCTATAGACGACGTTTTAAGCTATAGACGACGTTTTAAGCTATAGACGACGTTTTAAGCTATAGACGACGTTTTAAGCTATAGACGACGTTTTAAGCTATAGACGACGTTTTAAGCTATAGACGACGTTTTAAGCTATAGACGACGTTTTAAGCTATAGACGACGTTTTAAGCTATATACGACGTTTTAAGCTATATACGACGTTTTAAGCTATATACGACGTTTTAAGCTATAGACGACGTTTTAAGCTATAGACGACGTTTTAAGCTATAGACGACGTTTTAAGCTATAGACGACGTTTTAAGCTATAGACGACGTTTTAAGCTATAGACGACGTTTTAAGCTATAGACGACGTTTTAAGCTATAGACGACGTTTTAAGCTATAGACGATGTTTTAACCTATAGACGACGTAAACAACAGAGTCTGAACAGAATTTTTTCAATTACTCGAGATGGAAGGTCCGGGGAAAACATAAATATGTATATGTACAAAAATAACGCTTGAAAATATGTGTGCCCTTATGCTAGAAGACGTAACAAAATGGAAGAGGAGAGAAAAGTACGATATCGACATCATGCAAGGAAATAAGAAATAAGTAAATGGAGTTAAGCTTTGGTTGGTAAAGACGTTTATGCCTTGGCCAGACTATCAAAGACCCATAAGCGACGGGTCTTTTAGTGGATGCGATTTCCATTGGAAGAGTGTATAGTGTTCCTCCTTCAGAAAAAACAGTGTTGGATAATCGTAGGACGTGCATTTACGTTGTTGCAGGGTTTTTCGAAAGATCTTCAACAAATGAGTGGAAATTGAGTGCTAAACATCCACACAGGCTATTCAAAACAGCAACACTTCTGTCAATAAAATATACACTACACCAATTCATTACTGCCAGGTATCGACAGTCGTGAAACGTTTGACCCTTTTCCTTACGCAGTTTGATCTGAATATCCCCCGGAACATCCCTGAGGGATTTACCCCGTAAGAGGTCGCCCCATCGCCTCATTTTACATATTTATATGTTCGGGTCCATCACGCTTTCCACCTAACTGAAAGGCTTTCCTTGTTCCCCCCCCCGCAAGCCCGAGGATTTTCTTTCTCGCGTGATGTATTCACTTTTCAATAATTTAAATATGAATTATTTATCCGCAGCAAGTGGCGAAGGAACTTCACTCAAAGAATCGTTTCTTCGGTCGCTTTGTATTTCCCCCCAACGTGACGGATAAAAAGATCGAAATCTTATCCATTTATTTCTCAATTTAAGATTCGTATGAATTAAAACGTTCCTTCTTCAATGAACATACAATGCTGATTATTTTCAAATGTTTATACACCTGACAAAGCAGTTTGGCAAGATTACAAATAAGATCTTTCACAAGTTACGTAGAGATTTCTACATTAAAGATCTTGCAAGCACCAAGAACACAGTCATTGGCACACATTTTTAAAAAACATAAAATAAGTGGGACTAATATAAATGGATCTGTTTTGAAAATATACCTTTAAAATATAGCTTTCTAAGCAATTTTATCAAACGTTATATAATCGATATTAACTTTGTTACTATAACGTCAAGAAAAAGTAAGTTTGGATTAAGTTCTGTCGACAAAGTGAACGACTGAACAAATGGTCTCGTACTATCTATAAACTGTTTACTTTGTACAAACTTTCCAAAAACACCTCAAAAAATGACCTAGCAGTCAGGATAGACCACATTTCTAAGTCCCGGATCTGGGTCTTATCACTATAACCACTCCGTTAGCCCGTTTTCTAATGGAAATTCGCTAAAAATGGGGGGGGGAATAGAAAAATAGGTTTTCTTGGTGTATGTTTAACGTCCGACTATTGTGCACACTTAGGCTAATTGCAGACGATGGGATGATTTATAGCGTATGAAATGCCAAGACCTGGCCGGGAATCGAACCCGGGTACTCGGGGTGAAAGCCAAGTACGCTATCAAATAGGCTAAATGAAATGTGAGTATATACCTATAATTTAAAATTAGTAAGTCAATTTTAGGAAAAATGAGAGAAAATTAAAAGAAAGTATAACGTAGGTGAACAGAGCGGTAAGACGTGTTTGGGATGGATTCCAAGGAAGATGAACAGTAAGTGAATAAGTTAAAAAGGTGGTTATTGTAACAAACAAATGACAGTGGTTAGAACTGATAATAAAGAAGGTACTACTTTTGGTGGAGGTCACCAAATGCGGAGCGGACCTGACCGGAATGAAGTTTAACCGTTCAGTCAGTTTAAAGAACGCGTTTGTATCTCTTACATCTAAATGTTTAAGTCTATTATGACGGATTATAGGAAAATAATATGTTTAAAAACCGTAACTAAGGCAACGGTAACCTAGGTAACGCGAAATAATTAGTTTGGAGGCCTGGTCAGCGTGGTACAGGAAGCGGAGTCAGCTTCAAAACCAAACAAGACAGAGTAAAAGCTGCGCGGAGCGGACTCCGCTCAGCTTCGTTACGCTTTCAGTGGCCGTACTTGCATTAAAAACATGTTAGGTTTGTGTAGTCCGCTCCGCTCAGCGTAACTCCGATCCGCCTTTGGTGGCCACCCGGTCTTTATGTTGTTTTTCTAATTATCTTTGATCTGCGATAGCTATGACGGAATTCATAAGGACGTCATTACACCATTTAAAATGAAACTAATTACACAAAAACTAACCAAGCTTAATTAACAAGAATAACCAACGATTCAGTTTTTCAATTCTTGTTGAATCACAGCAAAACAGGTGGTTCAAAAGTAACTGGAATTTCGTTTTACTCAGAAGTTACGAAAGCTTCCTGAAATTCTTCAAAATTCAAACTGGGTTACAACCGTACAAACTCTATTTACAAAAATCTTTTCTGATCGATCGAATTCCGTGCTCAACAATGTAACCAACTACCGCCGCGTGGCATTCCAAGCGGTTATACCGTGAGAAGGGGAATTACAGCAGTGTTACCAACGTGACGTGAGTGCAAGCAGTATATTGCACCGGACTGACACCTGTCACACACAAACACTTTTATTTATGATCACGTGACAATCATGTTTCTACACCTGCATAATGAATACCTGACGCACCAGAAAATTGCACGCGTTTTTTTCACTAACTCACTGCAAAGTACAAGATAACAAATAAAACATATACAGAAAGAAAACCAATTTCGCCATAAAATGAAAACAACCTGATTTGACATCAACAAAATTATCTGAATAGTCCAAACTATTTGACTTTGATGTGCATTTTGGTAACGTAGCTACCATTACAAATACATACTGAGCAGACCAGACTAGGGATACCTAAACAGAGGTTACAAATCTCCATGAAGATGACACCATTAGTTTGGGCTGACGACATTTCAAGCTTCGTCGCTATTAACAGTTTTAGCGTCACTTGTCACAGAAAATTATAACGCACACAATCATCAGCTTTACGGCCACAGCTTGGCAAATGTTATCAGAAAAGATGATCGAACACCTCCACGCCTTTCCTGAACTACTTCCAGCTATCCATGGTCACGAGCCTACACTACTCGCGCTAACAGTATGGTCCAGCCACTTAGTAAAAGGCCTGCGCGAGAATTTTTCGAGTATGTAGAAGAATTCCCCTCCAGCTCCTCCAACAGCCCAGTAACGCACAGTGTACCAATGTGAGCTTACAAACCGTTATTACTCAGCGACAGTGAAGGAAAAGGAGCTAATATGGTGGGAGAGTGAGGACTTGACCTCTCACTCGCACATTTTTTCTCTCTGTCGCACTGGTGTTCTTAGTAGGCTGCTTTCTAAGCGGCTGACCTATAGTTACGTTCACGAAATGTATTGACTAGTTTAGTGGTAATTCTCTTCATACCAATTTTGTAGCAAAAAAAAGTTTTTACATTTTGTATTTTACTAGGATTTACGTCAGTGGATGAGTGACAGATGGATCTGCACACCTCAAGATCGTGAGTTCGAAACGTGTTTACTGGTAGCTTTATCTTTTCCCTTAACGCAGCAGATCACTAGTTTTCATTGGTAACAAAGAAAAACAACTAGTTGAACTTTTTGAATAGTTTTCCCCAACACCTCGAAGCTCTTTTTTAGGACAAAGTCTGTTTAAAATTGCATTTTCTTGAATCTATAATGATAAAATTTGCCACATAACTTTTCCACGGGTACAAAGCAGGATTGCATGACGAACAGACTAACTCTATATATTTCCATTACAGATAAAGCATTGGAAAGTTTAAACTAAAACTTAATAAGCACAATAAATTTCACAGGGACGTTTCACTATGGAAGTCGGGTAATGCGAAAAACTTTGCTTGTAGCAGTTTAAATCAAATTTCTTTCTATTGCGCTTTGCCCGGGTTGTACGCCACTGCACGGCACACTTGATAAAACAGCGTTCACATTAACAATGCACAGAGCAGAGCTAAGATAAAACTTGTAAAGTCAGTACAGCAGTGACAAAGATTGTAGACTACTGAAATATTAAGCAGCTCTTGGTTTTAAACAGTGCTTTCATAAGCGTAGATAAAAGCGGGACGAGTCCTAACATGTCCTCGGACTTATCGGACCCATTCATCAGGTCAACCCACCGAGTGGGGGGGTTGTGATATAACTAATTGTTGCGTCTTATTAGCGAAATACCAATGGAAAATGTGATGTTGGAGCGGTCATCATGATAGGATCCAAAAACAGACTATATTTGTGTGTGTGTGTTATTTTAAGGCGAAAAGCACATAGAGGTTGAAATTCTTTTTATATTCTTCTTCTTTTCTGCTAGGATTATTGTCACTATGTTGAATATAATGATCTGCCTTCACTAGCTTCGTCAAATCTACTTTTGTTGACGCGTTTCGAGAACTTCCATCTTCAAAAACTATATCTATACTCAAGATATAGAGTATAGACATAGTTTTTGAAGATGGAGGTTCTCCGAAACGCGTCAACAAAAGTAGAATTGACGAAGCTAGGGAAGGTTCAACATTATACTCAACATAGTCACATAGAGTTTATTATTGCCTCCCTAAATGTAAGTGTGAGTGTAAAGTGTTAAAGTCGTAAGTGTAGTGTTGTAAATGTAAGTGTGTGTTAAGACTCGGGTACCGCGAGGACGTCTAAATCCTCTCAATAGGTGCAAATAGTCTGCACCCCCTGCGGGGAAAACAGGCTATATATATATATATATATATATATATATATATATATATATATATATATATATATATATATATATATATATAGGGAACTCGGTGGTCGATTTGGTAAAGAAACGGTCAGTCTGCCGCGACTCTTAACTGCGCACCTTAAGGTTCTTAGTTCTAGCCGCAGTTACTATCGTTGTTTTCCCTTTCCGTTAACGGTGATCCCTCGTCCTCATTAGTGGAAAGAATACAAAATACGCTAAAAAAGACTTTGTGTGTGTTTGTGTGTGCTTGTTTGTTTGTTAGGACGTCCACGTTCGCAATTTTAGCCAGATTTGCTTCAAACTTGACGAAAAAAATCTATTTCGATAATAACTTGAAAAATCCATTAACTAGCAAAATTTGTTAAACAGTTTCAAAATGGCGGCCATTTAAATTCTTTTTAAAAAATCTTAATTTTTTGTCTTACAGTCGTAATTAGCTTTAAAAGCTGCATTAATTACCATTTAGAATGTTAAAAACCCATTGAAATTGAGAAATTTAAATTTAACGGCGGTCACGGTTCGTTTTTACATTTACAATGCAAATTACAAATTTAAAATGCCAGTACATAAAGATTTGTACATGATGAATGCCGATTAAGATGGTGAAATCAAAATATCAAAAGGGTACCATCACGAAAATGTTTTGGTAAATTCGCTTCTATCTCGTCAGTGGGATGGAGAAGCAAACACACGTTGCGCAGCGAACAATAAAAGAAGAGCTATTCGTTGAGAGTGGCATCAGAAATTATATTAAAAACAAAACAGAACACTGAAGATAAGCACCCCCGCCCCGCCTCTACCAGCACACTCGTTTTATCTTGCTTTTATTGCCAATGTTTTAAAACACTTTCAACAAATCTTCTTTAAGCACTTTTTTTTTTTATTACGTTACACAATAATAACGTAATTTAACACAGTTTTATTTAAAAATCTGTAACGGATATTAAAACAAATCGAGGTACGCAGTTTTCTCTATGACGTGATGGTAGCGAATCTATTGTATGCAGCTTTCAGCGCTGATTACGAAGGTGAAATTAATTTTTGAAAAATTATAATACAGTCCAACATACATATAACGGACATATTGATGGAAATTTACTTCCAACACTTCTATATGCATCATTTTGTAGATAAATTAGCTGAAACTAATTTAATTAATTAATTTAACTAATGCATAATAAATTAATTTAATTAATGCGTTTAATCAGCGAAGGCAGCTGAAGTGGGCTTAGCGATCCCACAATACCTCTAGCTCGTACTACTCTCTCATCTACTCAAGACACATGCACGCACACGCGCGCACGCGCGCGCACACACACACACACACACACACACACACACACACACACACACACACACACATGCATAACTTGGCACTTGGCTAACTTTAAAGTGTAAAGCGACCCGTGCTGGAAAAGTGAATGACACCGGCTTAATGGTAAAACAGACTTGGCGACCTCCCAGTGTACCTTAACCTTACCTATGCACGCAGGGTTCCGTATGGACGGGCCTCATTCCCTAGGTACACACGCGCGCGAGCGCACTCACGCACGCGCACACATACACACACACGCATGCACGCGCACACACACACACACACACACACACACACACACACACACACACACACCTGCATAACTTGGCACTTGGCTAACTTTAAAGTGTAAAGCGACCAGTGCTGTCGGAGTGAATGACACCGGCTTCATGGTGAAACAGACCTGGCGACCTCCCGCACGCAGGGTTCCGTATGGACGGGCCTCATTCCCTAGCTACTCATAAGTAAGAATGAAAAGGAACTTGTGCGCAATAAAAAGCTGGCCGAAATGGAGCACAGCATCCGTAGAGTGAAAAGAAAACAAATTTAATGAATTAGCGGGGAAAGCACCTGCATGTGGAACCGGGAAGTCACCAATTAGAAGTGGTTGAGCTATCCATCTTAAATCCTCTCCAAATCCTAGGCACTATGAATAGACTATAGTCTAGCCACTTATTAAACGGCCTGCGCCAGAATTCTTCGCGCATGTAGGAGAATTCCCCTCCAGCTACCTCCAACAGTTCAGTCAAATAGAGTTTGCCAATCTGAGTCTTCAAACTGTTATTACTCAGCTATAGTGAAGAAAAAGTAGTGAGGGAAAAAGTAGGGATTCGACCTCTCTCTCGCACATTCTTTCTCTCTGTTCCACTGGTGTTCTAAGCAGGACGTTTTCTAAGCGGCTGACCTATAGGACTGGAGAAGCAGTCGTAACTGAGCATTTCAGGAATACAAAAAGGGGGCAACAGATCTACAAAGTTCGCATTGCATTAATAAACCTCATCATGAGTGCATTAGAAAATCACTCATTCATTCATTAAATAACATACAGTGTTTGTTCACTTGTATGGTTGTCTGTAGCGCAAATTAAAAAGTACTGTTTGATTATCCGAACCTCTTTCGGACCCGATCAGTTCGGATAATACAGACTCTATGCTGTACCGAATGTGGGAGTCTGCATTTTATATTTCGTATTAAAAATCTTCGCTTAATCCGAACAAGCAGAAAATATACACGGAATACAAAAATTCCCAAGTACAATATATTTAAAATGTAAAAGCAAAAGTACCTTTATCTTAACAAATAGCGGTGTAATTTGTATCGTTAATTAGTCCTGCAGAAAATGACCAACACTTCCCACAGGCTCTTTATAAGAATAACGTACGGTACAATATGTATTTGTAACATTCCTACTGTTAAAATGACCGCGATGCTCTTATTTTGTAAAAATAAACTACTATATTAGAGTCGTGAAATTTTTCAACGCCGTTGCAGGTTCAGCAGAAGAACCGCACTGCAGAGCTGTATTGTGGGTTGCGTTATTGTTTTATTAAGGCACTAAATAACCCGTGCGCTGTACTTACCGTACGAAAGTATTTGATTACTAAATATCCTTCGAGAATAATTTGTATAGCTTTTTTCTTGACGTTAAGTGTGTTTCTAAAAAACGTGTTGGTTGTGAAAAATAATCAAATTTGACTTTTTAAAAAATATATCCGCCTCTAGAATACAAAAACAATGTTTTCCTGTCTGCCAGCTTGCACTGAAGACTAAACGAAACGACTAACGCCGATGGAGTCTGACTTTCAGCTTTGTCAAAAAAATAATTATCGCGATAATATCTCACTTTTTGGTAATACGCTTAAATGACAGCGAGACAGCTGCGTGCCGAGATTATTTTTGTTTTTGCTTAATTGAACGAATACAAAACAAAGGCTGTTGATTAGATCTACACGCGTGCACGCCACGTTACAATACATTAGTTTATCAAACCACTAAACTGATTTCAGAATACATGATATTATCTACAGGGAATATCAAACGTCAATCCTGACAGTAATAACAACAAATAAACTTAATATAGAAATAACAGGGCGCAACGCTAATGGGCTTACATTTGTTAGTGGCGCAGTGATATTTAACTGTTATATTTCACTCGAAAGGCTCTCCCTTTCTCTCTCTCTCTCTCTCTCTCTCTCTCTCTCTCTCTCTCTCACGCACGAACACACACACACACACACACACACACACACACACACACACACACACACACACACACACACACACACACACACACACACACACACACACACACACACACACACACACACACACACACACACACACACACACACACACACACACACACACACACACACACACACACACACACACACACACACACACACACACACACACACACACACACACACACACACACACACACACACACACACACACACACACACACACACACACACACACACACACACACACACACACACACACACACACACACACACACACACACACACACACACACACACACACACACACACACACACACACACACACACACACACACACACACACACACACACACACACACACACACACACACACACACACACACACACACACACACACACACACACACACACACACACACACACACACACACACACACACACACACACACACACACACACACACACACACACACACACACACACACACACACACACACACACACACACACACACACACACACACACACACACACACACACACACACACACACACACACACACACACACACACACACACACACACACACACACACACACACACACACACACACACACACACACACACACACACACACACACACACACACACACACACACACACACACACACACACACACACACACACACACACACACACACACACACACACACACACACACACACACACACACACACACACACACACACACACACACACACACACACACACACACACACACACACACACACACACACACACACACACACACACACACACACACACACACACACACACACACACACACACACACACACACACACACACACACACACACACACACACACACACACACACACACACACACACACACACACACACACACACACACACACACACACATGTTAGTACGGGAAAGGCAATCCCGGGGTGCCATAGCGAAATACTCAAATTTTTAACGCTTATTAAAATTACTCTTAGTAGGTATGTATGTGCATTAAAATAACATTTTTCAAAAAAAAATAATAAAAAGAAACAAAATAAATGGTTCGTATAGACTACTCATCGAAGTCTGTTTACGCCGGTATCCGGGATCGACTTTAAATGAGGTTGATGACGTATACTTGCCCCGAAGTTTGTAGATTTTTCGTTAAGTTACTCAGTTCGATTTCACTGCACCACAAAATTACGTACCGTACGTAAAGAAGTATTCACTTCAATTACTTTAAGAACTCAACTTAATTAAATTGTGTCACTCTCAATTCCATTTCACTGCACCACAAATTTTGCCGTACAGTGCGTAAAAAGTATTCAAATCAACAATGTAATTTCGCGTCGATTGTGACGTCAGTATAGACATTATACGTTTTTATATTCATACTGTAAAATACAACACTTATCTACAATTATAGGTTCTATTGTTATTAACCAAAATGAATAAATAATATTTCACTGTATTCAATTTAATATTTCAAAAATCTACCATTATTTTATTTAATATTTATTCCATTGTCGCTTTTTAGTATTGAAATAAGTAGTCTATCTATGGTCAAGTCGCATAATTCTGCAATACATATTACTGTAACACAATGACCGACATCACTCTGATAACCAGCTGTTTCAACCATCAGCTGTTCATGAATTCTACACTTTCTCGTTTTCACTACACCACAATGCCGTACCGGGTGTAAAAAAATATAATCACTTTAAAAATTAGTTTTAAAAATATTTTAAAAACTTTAAACAGAAACGGAATTTCTTTGAATACAAAATTCGCTAATACTTATAACAATGGATTTTCGTTTCGAGTTTGAATAAAATCTGACTAAAAATACGACCTTGACAGTACTTACACAAATAGGCTATACGAAGTGTTCAAAAAGTAACGAGAATTTTAATTTTTTGAACAAAATATTTATTTATTCTCATATATTGATGTTGTCGCCTTCAAAATAGTCCCCATTGAAGATTATGCACTTGTGCCAGCGCTTCATCCAAACCTCGAAACACTTCTCAAACTCGATCTTTGAGATAGCCTTTAGTTCTTTCAGCGATGCGCTTTTAATGTCATCAACGGCTGTAATGTTAAGGTTCTTTTTACTTTTGGAAATAGGAAAAAGTCACACGGAGCCATGTCTGGCGAATATTGACGCTGGGGCATCGTTACAGTACTGTTTTTGGTCAAAAATTCACGAACAAGCAATGAAGTGTGAGCTGGTGCATTATCGTGGTGCAAAAGCCATGAATTGTTTTTCCACAGATCCGGGCGTTTTTTCGGATTGCTTCACGCAAACGGCGTTGAACTTGTAGGTAGTACTCCTTATTGACCGTTTCACCTGGTGGCAGGAATTTATGATGCACTATGCCATTAATATCGAAGAACACGGTGAGCATAACCTTCACGTTCGACCGTACTTGTTGAGCCTTTTTCGGTCTTGGCGAGCCAGAATGCTGGGACGATTGAGCCTTTCGACGTCATATCCGTAAACCCATGTTTCACCTGTTATAATACGTTTCAGTAATTCTGCTCCGTCACTGACTTCATTTAGTGACTCCTGAGCAACTTCCATTCACCGCTGTTTTTGTTCAAAATTCAACAATTTTGGAACGAATTTTGCTGCCACGCGTTTCATACACAAAACACTGGAAACAATGTCATGACATGATCCAATCGATATGCCAACATCATCAGCGACCTCTCTAATTGTGATTCGGCGATTGTTCATAACCATTTCTTTCACTTTTCCCACGTTTTCATCGGTTGTTGATGTGCTAGGGCGTTCGTCATCTTCAACGTCTTCACGGCCTTCTTGGAAACGCTTATACCACTCGCAAACTCTTGTTTTACTCACAGCAGACTCACCATAGGCCTTTTCACACATTTTGTTACTCTTTATTCCATTTTTTACGCAAACTTTGATACAAATTCTTTGATCCATTTCTTTTAATAAACGAAAATCGCCGAATTCATAAAAACACGTCTAACCTTAGTGGCTGTCACAGACAAAGTCAACAATGAAAACAGCTGAAAGTTTTATCATACTTCAAGGCCATGTATACCAACATAATAAAACAAAATGTTTGACAATCGGACTTTCCAAACCCGTGAAATTTAAAAATTCTCGATACTTTTACTTTCTGAACACACCCCGTATATAAATTATTATAACGATTCCTCAAAAAAGTGATCTGAACGTAAGGATGTGCGTTTATTACAACACACCGGTTCTGGATGTTATCGCGATGGCCGTTGCAACGGAAATTCTCTAATACGCTAGAAGCCGCTGTAATACAGGCGCGGCAGGCAGAAGTAACACTTAACACTCGGCATTACCATAAATATGCAATTAGCCGTGACGCGGAGAGCCCGGCTTGATGTATGGCATGTCGGTAGCAACGTATCTGCCGGAAATGTAACCCTACTTGCTTGCACAGCAGACTTCAATAGAGCAATACAGTTACACCTGTTTTCTGTCTGAGATGCACCATTTCACACACTCACTGTTTGCAGTATTAAAGTACAGTTTTTTTTTTTTTTTTTTTTTTTTTTTTTGGTGTTTAACGTCCGATTATTTTGCACACTTGGGCTAATGCAGACGATAGGATGATGTATAGCGTATGAAAATGCCAAGCCCTCGCCGGGAATCGAACCCGGGTCCTCGGGATGAAAGCCTAGTACGCTATCCACTAGACCACCGAGGCGGCTAGAGTACAGTAATGGTGATTAAAGTAATTAAAGTACAGTAATGGTGATAAGGAATAATCGACCTTAAGATCTGCAAGGATATGTTCGTTAACAGGTCGCCTGACTTCGGAAAAACTAATGCATTTATTTATATAAAACTAGCTGTACCCGGCCACGCTTTGCTGTTGCCCATTCTGGTTCAATTTAACAATAACAAATTAAGTGTAATTAAAAATACTGTTCGCCTTGGGGGTCGTCAATACGTGAAGAAGTAGTAGTTACCCATCAACGCATTAGTCATTCGTATGTCACGCATGTTTTTCTAATGGGACGTGGGAAACCACTTACATGTCAGTTTTGTGGAAATTCCATCGTAATAAAACATATTCTTTTAGACTGTGATGATTTGAGAAGCATGCGTGAAGTGTATGGATTGGGCGTTTCTATCTTTTTTTTTTTATGTCCGAGTAATGTGCACATTTGGGCTAATGCAGACGATGTGATGATTTCTAGCGTATGAAGATGCCAAGCCCTAGCCAGGAATCGAACCTGGGTCCTCGGGGTGAAAGCAGAGTACGCTATCAACTAGGCCACCAAGGCGGATAGATCTTAAATTTTCTATCTTCATTGGTCATAGATCGGGTTTTAACCTTTCTAAGACGACTGCATATATATATATATATATATATATATATATATATATATATATATATATATATATATATATATATATATATATAAGCAAATTTAGCATTTAGGTTTTTAAATTTTGTAAAGTGTTCGTATTTAAATTTTTTTCTCATCATAGTATTAATTTCGTTTCTGTGTTTTGTGTAGGGCCATTTTACAGCACTCCCTTATTTTATTTTGTTTTGAAATATGGCACAAAAGTACCTTGTACAAAGCCCAAAAGAAGAATGGGTAAGACTTCTTTCCACTCACTTCCGTTTCAAGATTGGGGCTTCCACCCCGAGGGCCCGGGTTCGATTTCCAGCCAGGGCTTGGCATTTTCATACGCTATAAATCATCTCATCTGCATTAGCCCAAGTGTGCACAATAGTCGGACGTTAAACACCAAAAAAAAAAAAATCATGATGGGGGCTTCCGGTAACACAATCTTGATTGTACGCAGTTTTGGCCAAATGCATTGACCGATTGTTTTAAAATTTGATACGAAGATACCTTCTACAATACTCAAAAGACACTTCTTCCCATTCACTTCCGTTTTAAGACGACGGCCTCTGATTTACAATAATGATTTTACACAGTTTCAGTCAAACGTATTGACCGATTGTTTTGAAATTTCGTACGAAGGTACATTGTATAAACGTATGTGTAAGATTTTTTTCTAATTCACTACCGTTTCAAGATGGCGGGCGCTGGTTTAACGTTGATAGTATACTCGCTGGGTATTTCCTGTAATACTGGATGAACGGCAAAACCTATCATAATATTGTCCGCTTCATGGAGAAAGAGCGTAAAATTTTAAAGAAAGTTGGTCCAGCAACATTTCCCGTAAATATTACGTTACCGGTTTAACTGGCGGTAGACGTTACTAGCGCTGTCGTAGAGCGTTCTGTCCATTAAAAAACAATGTACTGCAGGTCTAATTTAATTAAAAAATAGATTCCGGGAAATGAAAAAACCTGACCAACATGTTAAACACTATCGCAACTGTTCAAATAGTTTTGTGCCCAGCGATCCACCGCGCGCGCACGATCGCACGCACAACGCTGTCCGAATAAGATGGAAACTGATACGTCCATCAAAATCCCAAGGTCGATTAGGTTTGCACCTCACGAAACTGTTTATAGCTCGCACAGTAAGAGAGTAAAAATTAAAACAGTGGCAAAAAAATTAAGACCGCGTCACGCCACGCGAGTGATGTCGTGTCCCGCCCGCCCCGCCCCGCAACCGTTACCGCGTGTCCGGCAGATTTATAGCGGTCTGTCTTTAAACACGAAATACCCGATACGTGAAATGTTAATGCGATCCGAATCTACTAATAAATAACACGGACTATGTTAATTTAAAATACAACGCAATCAGAAAGCATAAAGCGCTCGCGTAAACTGCGTCGATCATGATACAACTACCACGCATGCGATTGTAAATCTATAACAGTGTGACGTCATACGGCGCCGCGAAACGCAAAGGATCCAGGTACAAATTTCATATAGTATGTGCGTTTTAGCACGACGTTTCGTCCAACAGTTTCAAAATGGCGGTCATTTCAAATCATTAATAACTCTGAAACTTGTTCGTCTTAAATTTTTCCGAAAACCAAATTTCACCATCGTAATAAGCGTTAAAAATTTTTTTTTTTTGTGATTAACGTCGGACTATTGTGCACACTTGAGCTAATGCAGACGATAGTCATCATCAGCGTTAAAAACTGCGTAAATTAGCGTTTTGATTTTTCAAAATAGGTTGAAAATAAGAACATTTTTGAAGGCGGTGAGGTTCATTCTCGTAAAACACACGCACGCACACCGCGTACGCACACACACACACACACACACACACACACACACACACACACACACACACACACACACACACACGCACGCACACAAACGCTTACAGTTGCAGATATGCAGATAAGTTCAGTCCCAGCCATCCGGTACCTTGGGAGTGAGGGTTGGTGTTAAAACTGTGCTTCAAAGAACATCTCCAGGAAACTAGTGAAAAAGCAGCGAAAGTGGCAGGAGCCCTTTGCAGACTCATGCCGAATCTAGGAGGCCCAAGACAGGCACGCCGCCAACTCCTGGCCGGGTTAGTAAGCTCAGTGCTATTTTATGGTGCGCCGATTTGAAGCCATGCTATGACGGTCGCGAGCTATGCACGCAAGGTCAGTGCGGTGCACCGCCGTACATTGGTACTTATCGTAAGTGGCTACGAACAGTTTCCTACGACGCTGCATGCGTAGCGGCTGGCGAACCCCAATGGAGCTAACGGCCAATGAAAGAGCGAAGCTCAACCGACGCAAATGAGCTGCTGAGCATCGGTATAGTCACACAGTGGCGGTTAAAGAGGAGCGAAATCGGACCCAGGGACGAATCAGCAAATGGACGATGGACACACCAACTCATAAGCAACATCCAGAACTGGTGCAACAGGGAGCATGGGCTTCTACATCACACAGGTTCTAACTAGTCATGGTCGATTCCGAGCTTACTTGTTCCGTTTCAGGCAGGAAACAGATGGCTTGTCCCCTCCGTCTTCCAGTAGGGGAGGAAGATGCGAAGCACGTATTTTACCACTGTCAAAGATTCGATGAGGTTAGCATGAACCTGGCAAACTTATCTGCGAGGCACCCATACACCGGAAAATCTGATTGCGATAACGATGACTTCAGAGGCCAACTGGAGGGCTATTGCAGGATTCGCTGCAGTGGTCAAGAAGAGTTCGAGGACTTAAGATGAAGAGAGGAGAGCCAATGCTGTAGACAGGTAGGCGAACAACTAGTCCACCTCCCCGCGGAGTAATGCTTGGCGGCGGTTCCGCGGTGTGGTTTGCAGAAGAGGAATGTTTTCGGTGGACTTTTAGTGGGTAGCAATATCTTGAACGTAACTTGTCCCACACTCTGAAGAGTGACGGTACCACAGGTAGTCTATAAA
Source organism: Callitettix versicolor (assembly GCA_022606455.1). NCBI lineage: Eukaryota > Metazoa > Arthropoda > Insecta > Hemiptera > Cercopidae > Callitettix > Callitettix versicolor. The sequence continues at coordinate 80,544,582 of CM040185.1, read as the reverse complement.
AGATTGTCCACCTTTTTTGGCAATACAAAAGAAAAATATATTGTGCACACACGCACGTCCACACACACACAAACACACACACACACACACACACACACACACACACACACACACACACACACACATATTTATTTTATATACAAATTTTATTCGATCACGATGACCGCACTAATATGCCGCAATGACAATTTCAAAACAAATAAATAATTAATACCGTACAATTACACTAATTAAACTACCAAATATAAAACTTGTTTGCAAATATTCCGTTCACGTCGGCTGTGGGGAAATTTAATTACGCAGCGCTGTAATTGGAAAAATATCAATTAAAATTTTAATTATCGTACCAACACGAAACGCCGATTTCACCGAATCCGCGACATTTATTCGAGTTATTAACTAAATCAATTCTACATTTAATTAGCTATCGAGACTGATGTCAACAACACGAAAGCAGTACGGAGCTGTATCAGTGACGTGATATAAACGAATCAAAAAACGGAGCAGTCGGGGTGGAAACTGAAATAATCGGTGCTCATTGTTTGTTTGTTCTGGCCCAAATATATTACCGATCGTATTGCTCAAACACTGATCTACGTCGTTATACAAACATAATGCCTTGTACGATATATCCAACAATTAATGTTTTAAAATTGTGACGGTTAGGCTCGGCACATTCGAGGTGTGTTCAGAAAGTAACGAGAATTTTAATTTTTTGAACAAAATATTTATTTATTCTTCTACACTGATGTTGTCGCCTTCAAAACAGTCCCTATTGGAGATTATGCACTTGTGCCAGCGCTTCTTCCAATCATCGAAACACTTCTCAAACTTGATCTTTGAGATAGCCTTTAGTTCTTTCAGCGATGCGCTTTTAATGTCATCTACGGCTGTAAAACGACGGCCCTTTAAGGTTCTTTTTACTTTAGGAAATAGGAAAAAGTCACACGGAGCCATGTCTTGCGAATATGGAGGCTGGGGCATCGTTACAGTACTGTTTTTGGCCAAACATTCACGACCAAGCGATGAAGTATGAGCTGGTGTATTAACGTGGTGCAAAAGCTATGAATTGTTTTTCCACAGATCCGGGCGTTTTTTCGGATTGATTCAAGCAAACGGCGTTGAAGTTGTAGGTAGTACTCCTTACTGACCGTTTCACCTGGTGGCAGGAATTCATAATGCAACATGCCATTAATATCGAAGAACACAGTGAGCATAACCTTCACGTTCGACCGCATTTGTCGAGCTTTTTTCGGTCTTGGCGAGCCAGAATGATTGAGCCTTAATTTCGACGTCATATCCGTAAACCCATGTTTCGTCACCTGTTATAATACGTTTCCGTAATTCTACTCCGTCGTTGACTTCATTTAGTGACACCTGAGCAACTTCCATTCACCGCTGTTTTTTTCAAAATTCAACAGTTTTGGAACGAATTTTGCTGCCACGCGTTTCACACACTAAACACTGGAAACAATGTCATGACATGATCCAATCGATATACCAACATCATCAGCGACCTCTCTAATTGTGATTCGGCGATTCTTCATAACAATTTCTTTCACTTTTTCCACGTTTTCATAGGTTGTTGATGTGCTGGGGCGTCCAGGGTGTTCGTCATCTTCAACGTCTTCACGGCCTTCTTGGAAACGCGTATACTACTCGTAAACTTTTGCTTTACTCATAGCAGACCCACCATAGGCCTTTCTTAACATTTCACACACTTTGTTACACTTTATTCCATTTTTTACGCAAAATTTTATACAAATTTTTGATCCATTTCTTTTAACAAACGAAAATCGCCGAGCTCATAAAAACACGTCTAACCTTAGTGGTGTCACAGTCAACAATGAAAACAGCTGAAAGTTTTATCATACTTCAAGGGCATATATACCAACATAATAAAAAAAAGTTTGACAATCGGACTCTCCAAGCCCGCGAAATTTAAAAATTCTCGTTACTTTCTGAACACACCTCGTACTTATAAATGAACTTACTTATAATGTGTAAGATATATTTAACTATAAAAATTCTAAAATTTCATGCTAGATGTGTCGGGTATTTGGTATAATGGCGTTAATTATATTTGAAATATGTATCATTGAACTTATTCATGTAATTTCAAAAAAATAATTATTAAATGTAAATAAAATTGAAGTCAGTGTTGGGTTTCAGTCCAAAACAAAGTGAAACTATGGGTGTATTAAAATAGCATAAAGGAGAGGAAATCGGGGCTACGCCCCATGAAACCGACAATCAGCGAATTGCAGTAGACTGTAGGGGTTAAGCACTTCCAATCAGCAAGATAAAGGCAATTTTACAGCACTGTTACAATTCAACTGTATCCAGGGAACGTTCGATGCAGATAGGCTTAGATTTAAAACGCTAATATGTTCGTGATTAATTCTTCCTTTTAATACATTTTTAATAACAATATCGACTAAAATTTCTTTGAACATAAAAGAATACATCCTTCTTGTTTCTTTTTCACTATTAAAATTCTTTACATGCAATATTTTTTACTATTTTGTTTTTAATTTCTTTTATTTTATATCCTAATTTATTTATTTCAAATATTATACTAATTTAAAATTTTTAATTATTGAACAAATACGTAAGAAGCTAAACCAAATTTTGTTTATTAAATTTTCCCTTTTTTTGATTTTAATGAAACAGTTTTTAAATTTATTTCTAATTACCCTAGTTTTGTTATTTACCTCCACGATTTACAATAAGAAGACATTTTAACATTCATTTCAATTTTAAAATTTGAGCTTACATTTTGCCATATATATTTATAATTTCAGTTATATTTTACCTTATTCATTTATAACTTTTGTCTTGTATACTTATAACTTAAGTTATATTTGGCTTATAAACTTATAACTTTAGATATATTTTGCCTTATACATTTATAATTTTAATCATATCTTGACTTATATATTTGTAACTTCTACTTATATCAAAGTAAAATGGACGTACCGTATCATGTTATATTGAGAACAATAACAAAGCAATGATGATATTCTATTAGATGGAGGCTGTATTAAGGAAAGCAATTATTGACATAAAGGAAATATAAATGCCAGAGTAGAGATAGGCTATGTGAGGTAGCTATAGCAACGGTTGTCATGGTAACAACAAGCAGGCTGCAAAATAATATAAAATGACCACCACGCCACTTAGAAGCTGCGTCATATCACGCTGATAATAAATAAGGTTATTTGCAGGGCCGTACCTGCTTGTATACGTCCTTGTATTGGGCTTTTTTTGTATTTTAAACTGTTAAATACGATCATTTTAATTTAACAATTATAATTTTACTTCAACACTACGCACTGTATAAAGAATGATGATTGTAGAAAAAGTATATTTGAGATTTTTACAGGTACATCAATTTACAAATCTTTGTCTGGTTTTCAATGCGGATGGACACTGAATTAACTGATTTTTAAAGAACACTTAAGGGCCTTTCTTTAATAGAACTATTATCAAGAGACACGTTTTTAAAATCCAACGCTTTTCTAATTTACAGTATAAGAGAAATTTACCGAATGGGGTACTATAATTAATAGAGTAATCCACAAATTATTGACTATACCAATCTAGCCGGAAGGTTGTCAACAGGAGCTTCACACTATAGAGTACATTAGCCAAATATATCAGATACAAAAACATAGCCAATGGTTAAATGTTTCCGTGATAGATAATTTACTCAGGAAACACCGTAACGAATGTAACACGCTCTTAAACAAATGTAACAAGTTTATAAAGGAATGTAGCACGCTCTTAAACGAATGAAACACGCTCTTAAACGGATGTAACACGCTCTTAAACAAATGTTAACACGTTCATAAAGGAATGTAACACGCTCTTAAACAAATGTAACAAGTTTATAAAGGAATGTAGCACGCTCTTAAACGAATGAAACACGCTCTTAAACGGATGTAACACGCTCTTAAACGAATGAAACACGCTCTTAAACGGATGTAACACGCTCTTAAACAAATGTTAACAAGTTCATAAAGGAATGTAAATCGCTCTTAAACAAATGTAACAAGTTTATAAAGGAATGTAGCACGCTCTTAAACGAATGAAACACGCTCTTAAATGGATGTAACACGCTCTTAAATGTAACACGTTCAGCTCTTAAACGAATGTAACACGCTCTTAAATAAATGCAATACGCTCTTAAACGAATGTAAAAAGCACATAAAAAAATTTAACACGTTCTTAAACAAATGTAACACCCTAATAAACAAATGTAAGAAACAAATGTAAAAATTCATCTCTTTCTCTCTCTTTATATATATAATTATACGTATACTAGTGAGCCCGTGAGATCTTTCGCAATTAATGGGGAAAAGAAACGAATAATACAACAATGCACAAGAAGTTCTTAGTTACTTTAAAGCAGTGCCATTCATTACATTTATTCTATTTAATACAAAGTAAATGCTTTTGTACTTCAGTAAGTATTACTTTTGTAGTAACTACAAAGAAATACTTACAAAGGAAGTAAAACTTTAGTTCAACTTTAGTTTTTAAAACTATAACCTATAAAATTAATATATTAATTCTAGCACTGTACCTTATTGAAATATTTACAAATGAAAACTACTATAATTGGATTTTACATTACATACCTAAATTGAGCTAGAGCATTTAGTGCTTTTAAAAGCAGAGTCTTTTATTTAATAACACTTACCATATTAGAACTGGCCTAGATTGTCTTACTAATTCTACTTTCAAAACTGATTCGGTCAATAATTATTTTAAGTCTTAGGTACAGTAATAATTTCAATATTACTTTCAACAATGTTTTTTTAATAAGCATGTGTTTTTGTACACACAGTTAATTATTTCTTTCATATAGGGCTGCACAGTGCTGCACTCTGACTGGGATATTTTATACTGCTCCTGGAATTTTGATTACAAACCATTTATCAGTTTTAAGTCGGTTTTATTTTATTGTAAAAACCTAAAATGGAAAAGTATGACACACACGCGCGCGCACACACACACACACACACACACACACACACACACACACACACACACACACACACACACACACACACACACACACACACACACACACACACACACACACACACACACAAACACACACACACACACACACACACACACACACACACACACACACACACACACACACACACACACACACACACACACACACACACACACACACACACTGCTCAACTCGTTTGCTCAATTTGATGCCCCGGCAGTACACTGCGTTTAAATAACCTAAAATGTCAGCAGTCTAAATAGGAATGCCGTTTTTGTTCCTTGAGTACTATAGTTGAGTAAACGCTGTAATAAAACCAGTTTATTATTACCTCTAGTAGTTACCACTAAAGTACAGTACACCTCGCAATATACCCTTAATTAATTGCCTGGCGTTAAATCCACAACACTTTGAAGCGCTCGTAACATTTTCCGCCAATTTAATCGGTAACCATAATATTTAGGGAAAATGTTATTTCCGTTCAGCCAGTATTATATTGAATCAGAGGCCGTCATCTTCAAACGGAAGTGAAAGGGGAATCGTAAACGTACGTCGTTCGGGTTTCGAAAAAAATACCGCCATATCAAATTTCAAAACAATCGGTCAATGCGTTTGGTCAAAACCGCGTACACTCGTCATCGCTCAATCAGAAGCAGTCATCTTAGAACTGAAGGTAATGGGGGAAATTTTTACAAATACGTCATCCGGGTTTTGTATAAAGTACCTCCACATCAAATTTTCGGTTAATGCATTTGGCCAAAACCGCGTACACTCGTCATCGCTCAATCAGAAGCAGTCATCTTAGAACTGAAGGGAATGGGGGAAATTTTTACAAATACGTCATCCGGGTTTTATATAAAGTACCTTCGTATCAAATTTTCGGTTTATGCATTTGGCCAAAACCGCGTACACTCGTCATCGCTCAATC
>CM040185.1:80518622-80533622 GCA_022606455.1 Callitettix versicolor | reverse complement strand
CTTAACAGCTCCAAAAATAATCACAAATGAAATAATCCACAAGCAACTCAATATTCCGACCATCACAGAAGAAATTGAAACTTATAGCAATAGTTACCGACATCGAATATTAGCCCATCCAAATGTTTTGACTGAAAATTTAATGATGAGATCGACAACACGAAGACCTTCAAGAGGAGAATACCTAGCGACCTGCCTGACAATTATCAGCTGACCTAATAGATATAACATTATGTAGCAATATTTTATTATTATTATTTATATAATCTCATTATTTGTATGTATCAATGGGTACATGCTTTCATGTCATTATTTTAGCCATACAATTTACTTAGTGTCCTGTAGACAGATTTTAAATACTAATAAAAAAAATTATTATTTTTTATTTAATTAATAAATTGTTTAATTAAATAAATCCGATCTTAAAACAAACATTTTTTTTCTTTTTACATTTTAGAAAATCTGATTTAACAATCTCACCAGAATTCAAGCATGAATAACATTTAAAAAACCCAAATTCACCCTACAGCTGACGTGATGGAACTAATTTGTAACGTTGGGCTATTTTCTTAACTAACAATAATCTGAAAATCTAATTTCACCCCGTTAATATAAAACTTAACGTTTTAAAGCGTTGAAATTATGTGGAAAATAAGCCCCGTGCTGACCGCCATCAACGTTCTTCGCATTTTCAGTTTAATTTTAATATTTTATTACTACTGCATGAGAATTTTAAGAATGATTACGACGATGCAATCGGATTTCCAAAAATATAAGTCCGCCATTTTGAAACTGTTGAACCGATATCGCTGTGTAACGAGTATTCCCAACCTGTTACTGAAACAGATTGTTGCGCCAACTTTGAATCATATCGGGCCTATATTGCGAACACAGTTCGCGCGCGCACACACGCGCGCGCGTGCACAATTTCAACGACTCCTACAAAACGTTTATGTAGACGTTAGTATGACCGCTAATTTCAAAGTCCCGGCCTTGGACCACACCTGGCTAACAAACGTAATGCACAGCACATCTATGCAAATCGTACCCCATAAAGTGTTGCGACTTTACGCGATGCATGTGCGCCCGACCCTGTGCTGTACGTGTAGCCAATGTTAAGTAAAGTGCGGCAAGCTAAACAAAAATTACCCCTTAACTCGGAGCGGAAATAAAATGCACCGGTGCAGCGGCGAGGGTGTGGGCAGAACGCTTTCAGAGCTGCACCACGACCACGTTTCTACGGAAGTGAATGCGAGCGGTTTAATTTGTGTAAAGAAAAAGGCCTACGTGTTTGTGTTTGGTCAGTGTTTATTAAGTCTGGGTTGGTGGGGGGAGCTAGAAGCAAGGAAGTTTTATTTCTATTCATGTTAAATAACCAAGTTGGGTTCTATAACAATAAATTTTCCTTCAGTAGTGAGTAAACAGGAACTTTGCTAATTCTTTAAAGGCAACTAAACAACATTTACGTTTTTACAATCCGACTTGTACAAGCCTGACTGCTGCTCAACGCACAGTAGCGTCTACAATAGCTACAGATTTGAAATTTTGATTATTTATTAATTTTATAACGTAGAGGCGCGCTAAGAAAGTTTTTTTTGAAAAAAAACCATTCCCAAAAGGAACAAATCACCTTCGAGAATTCCTCTTTCCCTCTTAGTGTTTATTCACTTTGATAACATCTGTCGAAAAAAACAAAATTAAAATAAAAAAGTTCTAATATTGGTTTTTGTAGCACTTTAAATAATTTATTTAAGAGATATTTTTGTAGGGGTGGCACACGAAGTGAAAAACACGCACGCACACGTGCACACGCACACGGAGTGAATGACACCGGCCTAATGGTGTATAAGACGGAACCCCGGGAGACTTCGCGACTTCATAGTGTACCTCAACCTTACCCATACATGCGGGGCTCTGTGTGGGTGAACATAATTTCCCCACCCACTCATGTTCCCATGAGCAACAGTGTAAATAGAATGAACGGGAACTCAGCGCACAACAAAGAGCTGGTCAAATGGTGATAAAGGTCAAACGTTAGAGAAGAGAATGAAAAGGTAATTAGCAGAGCGAGCACCTGGAAGCACCTCAATAACAAACCAGAATGAAGAGGTAGAATTACCCACCTTGAATCCACTGCAAAGCCTAGACTTAATGCAGAGACTAGGGTTGGAGAAGGCACATCAGGAATATCGAAAAGGAGCCGCCTCGGTGGCCTAGTTGATAGCGTACTAGGCTTTCACCCCGAGGACCCGGGTTCGATTCCCGGCCAGGGCTTGGCATTTTCATACGCTATAAATCATCCCATCGTCTGCATTAGCCCAAGTGTGCACAATTGTTGGACGTTAGACGTTAAACACCAACGTTAGACGTTAAACAAAAAAAAAACGAAAAGGTGCACAATAGATCTACAAAGGTCGCAGTGCAATAGTAATCACAGAAGCCCAGTCACCGACATTGTGACAGAAGCTTTTGATATACGACCGACATTGTGTAACACTTTTTTTAAAAAAAAGTCCAATCTACGACTGTTTGGGTGCTTAAGCGCTATTTTGAAGTCAATAAAAAATTGAGAAAGTTTGTGCAGTGTTTACACATCATTCAACAGCTTGAATAAACTGGAAATTTTAACCAACTAAAAACGTCTACAATACAGACTGGAGACGAACACGGCTGCCAGTAGGCAATCTGCACACATTGCAGTCACGTTGGTTGCATACGTGCAAGCCGCACGGCGCATTATTGATTCCATACTTCAATAACCATTACATTACACACAGGCGCTTTCACTTCGGCAATTACAATAGCAAAGGGGCTGGCGCACATATTGAAACATAATTGCGTTACAGAAGGTGGTGTTTTTATCGCAAAATCTGAACACAACTTTGACGCAGATAAAAGCAAAACCGAGTTCACTTTTCCGTGTGTCTATTCACGCTTGACTATTTTTGTTCGTTACACAATATCCAAAGAAATATGGGGGAAAATGCACTTAAACTAAATCAACTTTTTCACAATTCTTAACAAGTTTATTGTTCATTAAACGAAATATAAATAAAAAATGGCAATAATATAATATTTTTTTAACCAAACTGTTAGTTTCACAAAACTGAGTACAAAGAAAGTTGTTACTTGGATAATTGTTTGTGTATATATGTGAGAGTACGCGCGCGTGTATGCGTATGACGTTCCAATATGATTTTTAAAGCGTTTTTACAAAGCCCTTTCTGTAATAACAACTTGAAATATCGATCCTAAAAATTTAGATTAAATTAAGCACATAAGAATACAAAAAACCTTTTGGATTATAATCCCTTCTCAAATAGAGCTCGGGAGTTCACAAAAATCGGTCATAATTCCACCAATCGAAGGACCTATTGTGCAACTAAGCCTCTTGGATTGTAGCTCAGCAGACGGGCACAGTAAATGAGTTTTACCAGTCCACTGGCTAGCTTATTCTTTCTATGGAAGGTCCTCGGTGGTCTGGACGCCACACGCCCTTACCTCCTGACGGCAAAAGCGTTACAATCACAGATTATATAGCCTGCAGTTTCCTCTTACTCCCTGCACAATCTGCGTAAGGTTTTCCGTGGTACCCTGTTAATATGCACCAGCTCACAACAGTGCCCCGTAATGAGGACGTTAATGTTCCTGACCGACATCACTTCAGTCTCTACGTACTGCATTTCTCACACCCAAGGTTTGATTCTTGGGAGATCTTCTGCTTCTAGGTTTAATCATCCCCTTTGCTACCGCCTCCTATCTTCTCAGTTCACGCTTTTGTGTTTCCTACAGATTGTGTACATATACAAACGTCTGGCTGATTAGAGATATGCCGTCGCCTTACTCATATCAGATGTTTAACCCCGACTCCCACTACGTCCCTGCAGACTGGATAGGTCCACTAAGAGCCCCTACTAAGGTCCACTTTTGCCAGTTTCACACGGTTTTTGCCTTTAAACGTTTTTTTTCAACCATCCAAATTCCACAAGTAGCTACAGAAATGTCCACCCCTAGAGACCCACACGCATAGGTAAGTATAGGTTAGTTGGAGTTCGTCTTGTATCCAGAGCTCGCAAATTTAAGCTAAGCTCCCCCTTAGCCAAGCTGTTCCACCTTAGCTTGAGATGAAGGGACTTAACCCAAGAGGATGAAGGAAAGGTTAGATCCAGCTAGGACACCACAACGTGAGTCCCTGAGGAAGACTGTTTTTACGACTGTTATTTTAATAAGTCCTTAAATAAATCGCAGTTCAAACACAATTTTTAAAATATTCACATTCAAAAAAGTTTTTGAAAAATACGGGTTTTTTGTTTAACGCCTATATTATATGCCAGTTAGACTACTGAGGACGAGGGATCAGTGTTAATGGTAAGGGAAAAAACAACGGCAGTAACTGTGGCTAGAACTAAGAACCTTAAGGTGTGCTGTTCACAAACGCAGCAGACTGACCGGTGCAGTAGCCACATCGACCACCGAGTCCCCCCAATATGAACGTGACGACGGTTAGAAGCAATTATGTATTTTCAATTTACAAATTTGTAAAACACAGTTTCAGAAATAGCAGTATATAAAAAACCATGCTGAAATTCGATTCTATCGTCAAATTTTTACTAATAAATGTGTAAATTTTACATATTTTGGAAAAAACTTTAATTACATAACGATTAGTCGATACTGTTATAAATACGCGATAAGCAATAAAATATGTAACCAAAATCTGTCGTATAAATTATTTACGATTTACTTTCAAATACGGCGGTTATCCACTGACCCAGGTTTACTTAAAAATTGCCCCCGCCCAACGGCGACACAGTTGCGTTCATGTCACATCCCGCCGACATGAATGTGTTTTATTCCTACGGGAAGTGTACAACGTCCCGCAAGACCCAAACTGAATTAGTACTTCGCCTACCGATACGGCGACTGTTTAATCGGGAACCCGGTAATATTGCAAAACGACAGGTACAATACAACACCGGCTCCGATGTGTTCACAGCAAAAACGCACGTTTGATGTGGCAATACATATAATGTATACTGGACTACGTTTGTATCACGGGCATTTGTTTGTTTATACAGTACGGCTGTTTGCAAATCCATGTTTCCGACACTGCCTTTGGTAACTGTTAACTGATTATTCATGAACAATAGCCTACAGGCTGTTTGAGCATTTTCATTTCTGTTTCAACATACGAGTAATCAGGGGAACCAACATATTAAAGAGGTTACGATAAAAATTATCAGTTGGCGCGCGCGCACACACGCGCACTCACACACACACACACACACACACACACACACGGCACACACGCACGAACACGGGCACACACACACACACACGCACGCACACACACGGCACGCACGCACGCGCGCACACACACGCGCGCGCGCGGCACGCACGCACGCACACACACACACACACACGGCACACACACACGCACACGCGCACACACGCACGCACACACACACACACGCACGCACACACACACACACACACACACACACACACACACACACACACACACACACACACACACACACACACACACACACACACACACACACACACACACACACACACACACACACACACACACACACACACACACACACACACACACGGCACGCACGCGCAGCGCACGCACACACACACACACACACACACACACACACACACACACACACACACACACACATACACATACACGGCACGCACGCGCGCGCACACACACACACACACGGCACGCACGCACACACACGGCATGCACACACACACACACACGGCACGCACACACACACACACACACACACACACACACACACACACACACACACACACACACACACACACACACACACACACACACGACACACATTTATGTAAAACACTCTCTAAAGGATTAGGGGGACCTGATAACGGATTAGTTACGTCAAAAGATCAATTTTTTTACGATTACCAAACTTTTTCTTTACCCGCCTGTACGTTAAAAAGTAGGTCAAGAAGAGGGGGCGGTATAACTGTAGCTTGAACAATTTTTTTATTATCCAGAAAAATTCGTTTTACATTTTCAAAATGGCGTCCATTTCTAATCTTTAGAAATTCGTAACCTTTCCTGTCTTAAACGTATTTGAGATAACTGATTTCACTATCGTAATCAGCGTTCAAAACTGTAATAAATTAGCATAGTGAATTTTCTAAAATCGGTAAAATTTATATTTAATTTTAACGGTGGTAAGGGATCAATTTTAGTATTTTCAATGTAATGCGGAAGTTTAAAATGCTAATATATGCCGATTTTAAATGCTTATGTTGGCGAAAATCAGAATTTTAAAAAGGGTAAGATAAAAAACAGTAATTTCAGAAATTCGCTCCTATCACGTCAGAGAGACAGCTGCGTACCTATTTAATACTTCACCTCATTCAAAATACATATCCTAAGAATTCTGTCGCTGTGTAATATATTACAAATTTACCCAACAGACCGCGGGCCAGATAACAGATGAAACTCGAAACGCGCCATAATCTAGATCCGAAACAAACCTTACAGAAACCGGCAATAAGTCGAGTGTCGCGGAGAAAAACTGTGCCACTTTGTTACACCTTGAAAGATGATATATTTGTACCGAGGATCAGGTGCCGTAATCACACACAAAATGGCGACTGCAACGTGATTGGTAGCCGGCAATTTGTCTTCCTGACGGAATATTTTACCCGGTATCGCCGACATCTTTGTCCGGTAAAAACTGGCTTTTATACACTACACCGCTGCAACAATATCCAACAATATTTCAATGTTTGCAGCGACCTCTGTATATACACTGATTGATTAGATGTTGCACGCCCTGACCGATATTTTATCCTTCTCGTATATACGCTGATAAAAAAATGAAAAATGAATTCAGAAATTTATCGAATACATATTTTACCAAAGAAAAAAATTACAGCGGAACGCAGGCTGTCTTTTTGAAAAAAAAAATCCAAAAATAAGTTTTTCCTCTCAACCTTTTCTTGAAATTCTGATAACCAGCAATAAAATCTTCATACACGGTACAAAGCATTTTAATCTTTTTAATTACACTGAAAATAAGATTTTTGATAGTTAACGAACTTGTCCAAGTTATTACCCAAATTGATTTTTGTGCTAATTTTGAATCAAAAAGGTGAACACGGTACAAAAAAACGCGCGCGCACACGCACTCACGCACACGCACTCACGCGCGCACACGCACAAGCACACGCGCGCGCAGACACACACACACACACACACACACACACACACACACACACACACACACACACACACACATGCAATTGCATTGTTTGTATATGGTGTGAGCGCCGCAAAAAGATTTGGTGCTTACACAAAATGTGTGGATAATGTAAATGATACGCCTTGTTAGCGTCTTTCCATTGGAAAATGTAATATTTCAGCAGCTATCATACCCAAACCCAAGACCTCAAAATGAGCGCCAATTGTGTGTGTGCGCGCGCGTGCGTGCGCGCGTGCGCGCGCGTTCTATCACGCCGGTTTGATGTATTTTGGTTAATTGCTATGACTAGGTAAGTAGCTAAAAAAATTAATTCAACAGTTTCAAATGGCAGTCATTTCAAAACCCTTTAAATACGCAATTTTTTTTCTAAAATCTTTTCAGCTATTTAATTTAACCATCGCAATCAGCGTTAAGAATTGCATACATTAGCGTTCGGAATTTTGAAAATTCTCTAAAATCTCGTTTCGGTCACGGTTCAGTTCGTTATATTCACTGTAACTTCTAAGTTAAAAAATCCAATAAACGCAGATTTTGAAGCTAATCCATGTGTGACCACTGTTTCGAAAATGGGTAAATTAAGGGAAAATATTTTTGCAAATTCGTTTCCATCACGCCAACAGCGTGCCGCTATTATTCGTTACCCAAAATGATTAACGCTGTTTTATTTTGTGCCGGTAATTTTGCAAAATTCGCCCAATCACGTTGTCGTACAAACGCTTCGAAAAGTGAATACCTTTAGATTCGTTGAATGAATCTACCCACAGTAAATCACTAATTTGCAGAGGGATAAGGCCGGACACAAGACCTGTTACAGTGTAGGTTGTCTGCGTGTTACATTTTACCGCGTCACCTGGCTTGTCTGCAGATGTGGGCTGTACACAAGTAGCCAACAAACAGATACGGGCATACGGGGTACTTACTTGCTGCAGCCGCACTTTAGTGAATACTTCTTTACTCCCGGTATAACGAATTTTGTGGTGCACTGAATTCGAAATGAGAATATCGTAACGAAAAGATGAAGAATACCGGAAACAGGTGTGGTTGAAACAGCTGGTTATCACAGAGATGCGAGTAATCAATGAGTTGCAATAATATTTATTAAGAAATCAAACAATTTGACCATAGATAGATTACTTAATTCGAATATAGAAAGACGAGAAAGGAATAAATATTGAATAAAATAATGGTAGAATTAAAAGTTTACAATGTTAAAATGAATAAAATAAGTGAAATATTACTGATGCCTGGCAGGAAGTAAAAATAATATATTTTAAGAAATCAAGCGACCTGACCATAGATAAATTAAATACTTAGTCCGAATACTGAAAGGCGAGAATGGAATAAATATTAACAAAACAATAGTAGAATTAGAAGTTTAAAATGGTAGAATAAGTAACAAATTATTATTATTTACAAATTTTGGTAATAATAATAGAAGTTGTAATTATAGAAAAGTGTTGTATTTGGCACTAACAATATAAAAACGTATAAAAACAATATAAAAACGATGTGACGTCACAAACATTTTTGAAGTGGATACTTTTTTACTTCTGGTACGGCAAATTTTGTGGTGCACTGAAATCGAATTGAGAATAACACAACTGAATTAAGTTAGGGTTTCAAGGTAATTTATATAAATACATATATTTAAGATTATATATATCAAAAAACTCAAATGCATATAATTCTTCTTTTGCAAAGTTGGTAATATTGTTTCTCAAACGCACAATCTTAGGAAAAATAGCATGAGCACACAAACTCATACTTTGTGATTTATCTGCTCATAATGGCACAATATAGAGGCTCATAAAAGCCAGTAGAGTGGTTTTATTACAATGCTCATTACATTTTATGAGCACGGCGAGGAGTGTGTGTGTGCTTTTGTGCTGTTTGTATGTAAATACAACGTTGCCGTAGCTGAAAAAGTACACTTTATGGGATAATAAACAAGGGAGATGTTTCGTTTCGGGTTGGTACGACTGTCGGCACGAATAGAATACAAATAGCTAGGAGCAGAAAACGCTGACGCGGACAGGTTTGCCGCTATCCGAAAGGGGAAAATCGCTTTCGCGTAAGACTGGCTTCGATGCAAAAGTTTTATTGTTCATGAGATCAGGTTAGCGTGTTCGGGTGAATTTTTTAAAGTTTTGACATTTGTATAACTTTAAAATAAACATGGAA
Organism: Callitettix versicolor; assembly: GCA_022606455.1. Taxonomy (NCBI): domain Eukaryota; kingdom Metazoa; phylum Arthropoda; class Insecta; order Hemiptera; family Cercopidae; genus Callitettix; species Callitettix versicolor. The sequence goes on along the minus strand of CM040185.1, from coordinate 80,524,170 downwards.
ATCGATCAATAAGTTTAACCTGTTGCGATGCATTCTGACGCTGGGTAAGTTGGTAACAGTGAACTTGTTGATAAGCGAGAGTTTTACAAATTACTAGAAAAACAAAATTAAAAAAATATATTTTTTATGAAACCGTGATTAGACCTTAGTAATCAGCGTTAAAACTAACAAAAATACGACTTCAAATTTTCAAATTATTTTTTGAATCGCTTTTGGGTTCGTTTTCAATAAAATTTGAATATTTTAAATGTTAATTTATGAAGATTGTACGGTTAATTAAGATAGTTAAACGATATTTTTGAAAAATTCGTTTATCACTGAATCAGTTTATTAATAGCCTATTTTGAACGACCGCCATTTTGAAACTGGTATAAATACGTCGGGTATTTTCTAGGCTTGCTAGATTAGCTGCGAAGTCCAGGAATTGATAACAGTGAACGTAAATTTCAAAAGCCCAACCACATAAAGTGATACGTTATTCCGAATACAAAAAATAAAATTAAGACATAATTTTGAATGAAAAATTAATAATATTATTACGAGTTACCCATTGCAGCATTGCAGCATTACGGCTCCTATTTTACCACAACCTGCTTTACATGTCTTCGCAGACAGAAGAGAAGACTTCCCCCACTATTAACTGACGGCATAACTACAGCAACAACAAATGAGTTAGGAGAGGGATGTGACGTTTTAACACAGAAAGTCTTCGCTCTGTGAATAGCTAGCTAGCTAGCATGAAAGTGCAAGTAAACTATTTATGTTTGTGCGTCTAGTTTTTCTTGGTGTGCCGCGCTGGTATATTGTTTAAAATTTTTTATTTTATTATAACAATTACATATTTAATTATTGTATTTTATATACTTTATTTTAAAAAAATACTATTTTTTATTGAGAGCCTAACAATAACTAATATTTAGTGATAGTACTACAAGTGTATCAGTTTTCTGTACTTTACTGCATTGTTCTTTTAATTAACAAACAGAGCCGCCTCGGTGGCCTAGGTGATAGCGTACTAGGCTTTCACCCCCAGAACCCGGGTTCGATTCCCGGCCAGGGCTTGGCATTTTCATAAGCTATAAATCATACCATCGTCTGCATTATCCCAAGTGTGTACAATAGTCAGACGTTAAAAAAAAAAATTAACAAACAGATAAATAAAATAGATTAAATTAGACAAGTTATAGTAGTTTTAGTTTTTAAGAGTACTTTTTCAATTTTCATAAATACAATGTGCGTGCGTGCGCACGCGCGTGTGTAAAACCGAATTGTAACAACTTGTGTAAGAAGTTAATTAAATTGGATTTTTTAAAATTGGCAAAATAAAAAAGTTCATTAAGGTATTGAATGGCCGTCCTTTTTAAACAGGTGAACAAATTCTGAAACGTATTTTGTAGGTCGTTCTTATTATGACAGGTCCCAATGAAAAATCGTAAAAATATAGATTATCATACAATAATAATTTGTAACTTCTACCTGTATAATGTACACAATTATAAACGAAGTTGAACAGTACAAAAAACACTGGTTTAAAGTTTTCAAAACATTTTCAATTATTAATGAAACACGAAACGTATAGAACATGCTACGCGAGAAGAGGTTTGGGGGGGGGCATATCAAAGTGAGCCGAGACTTGGAAAGCTAACAAATGTGATTCCTGAGTGATTAAGTCTTGCTCAGGGGAAATCAGGTCAAGGAATTAATTTTGGAATTACCGTCCCCCATCCTTAACTCGGATAGGAGGAAACCTCTGCCCTACACCCACGATGTACGTAGAGGGGAAAATATGACTGCAATGACATTTTGTATCACAAGCATCGTAGGCATATTTACAGAAACTAGAACTTGTTCGGTTTAGCGTTGCTCGATCTTGATTTTACCTAGAATAGTGGTCTGGATCCTGTTCCATCTCAAAAACCTTGTCCATGGACATTGGCGGCCATTTTGAAACATATTCCCTACAAGACTGTTAACTAATGACACACACTATTCCGCTTTTCGTTAATGTAAAATTGATTTCTTCTTTCAAAGGTTCTGTTTGTGAAAAAAGCCCGCTTTTACATTCTGTGAAAAGATATGCATTAAAGATCTTTACCGTATCTTTAAAACTAACATAGGCTTTCAAAACGCGTGAAAAGAGCTTACATACTATGGAGTAAAAATGGGGATTACGGGATACACTTTAAAAAATTCGATACTAAAAAACACTTTAAAAGCCAACCTATGAACTAAAATATTCATTTTCGAAAATCTCAAATGTATGTGTGAAGAGACAACAATGGCCACTTTTGCGGACGACACTGTGTTAGCTGTTGGGGACACTGTAGAGGAAGCATCAGATAAGCCCCAGAACACCCTGAACACTTGTTCTTGGAAAACCCTGAGACCAATTTATTCTTGGACAAAAATGCACCCGTGGCGTATCAAGCAGAATGAGACACAAATTGAACTGGAAAGCGCGTCAAAATGAAAAAATGTCAATTTTGACAAATTGTAGGACTGTAATAACTACGCACCTGACTATAAAAACTTTTCCGTTGGACATTGAACTCTACAAGTGATTCCGTCTAAACCGGAGGGGCAAAATTCAGTATAAAACTTACAATGGGAATGACTTTCCGTGGAGCACAAATTGAACTGGAAATCGTAGATTGACGTCAAACGGGGACAGAAAAGCTCGCATTTTTGTCAACTAGATTTCGATTGCTGTTCATACGATTGTATTGGCTGAACTCCAGGAGCGTCGTTCAAAAAATCGTTACATCAAACCTGAACTCAGCAAAGTATCTGCAACCTGTGACGAAACATGGGTTCACCATTACACTCCCGAGTCGAAACAGGCAAGTATGGAGTGGCGGAAGAGGGGAGAGAGGGCGCCTCTGAAGGCCAAATCACGATCGTCGGCCGGGAAGGTATTTTTTTCGTCAAGCTGTATTTTTTACGATCGTCGGCCACTGTATTTTTCGACAATCAAGGCGCCTTTCACGTCGATTTCCTCCATCAACGACGCACAATAAATGCACAATATTATTGCGATGTTTTAGAGGCCGCAAAACAGTCTTTTCGTAGGAAAAGGAAATCTAAACCGGCTAGAAACGTCATTCTTCTTCACGATAATGCCCGACCACATTCGGCGAACGCTACGAGGCTTAAACTCGATCAAATTGGCTGGGAACCAATGGAACATCCCCCATACAGTCCAGACTTATCACCCTGCGACTATCACCTGTTTGGGTCACTCATAGAGGCGCTTGGAGGCCAGCGTTTCGAAGACGATTCTGCGGTGGAGACCTTTTTGATCAACCCTCGTAGATTTGTCAAACTGCTCTGATACAAGCAGGTTTTGAGACCAGTTTGGACGTACAGGTTGCAACTTTGGGGTTGCACCAAGAAAATAAGTTTAATATAATACATTTTTTTCAAAATAAGGTAATGCGAGGGATTGTTTGTACACCATGGTATGTTAAGAATGATAATATCCACAAAGACCTTAAGATGAGCACAGTAAGGGAAGTGCTAAGATCCATAGCTGTGAAGCATCACAGTCATGTTAACACCGCAGTGCGGGCAGGAATGTGGAGCGGAGACTGAAGAGGACAAGACCAGAAGACCTGATGCAGTGATTATATGTTACCATATGAGAGAGTGTTCGGAGTCATTCATAGGAGTGATTTCTAACTAATACTGTGACAGTGACATATTTGCAATTGTAACTACTGGATAAGTTGTACTTAGTTGTAATATTGTGAGTTTAGGCAATAATAAAATTGTTTGGCTCATTTTACAACTTCATAATAGACTTGCTGTTAACTGTTTTGACAAAGCAGCATTTGAAACTAAGCATTTTATTAAACTCGTTAAAAATTATTGTAACTTTTTTTCCTAAAAAACAACGCGCCTAGCTACGAAAAAATTATAAATTGATTACGTGTAAATCTAGCGTGATGGTCGGTTAAACTTAATAAATTTCAGGAAAGATTCTCTTTTTTAGGTGCAAGAACGGCTACGAGCAGAGTGCTAACCCATGAACTCCGGTATCAGGACAGCTAGTCCGAGCCTATGTGCATCCCGAGAACCTCATAACCTCAAAAACTAAATCTAAACTCTGGAAGTAAACGTAAGTTTTATGGTCGATAAACTTATAAATTTTACGTTATATTAGCTCTCACACACACAGTTGACCTACGTATAACACTGTTCTTTATCACGCCAATTGCTCTTTGACCTCCGGGCGACCGTGTAATTTATATCGCGTCCAGCTGACCTTCACTACCGTTAAAACTTTATTAGTTTATTTTTAGAATTTATAACGTTTCGTCTTCTCGCTATAGACGGGAAAATTGATGCAGTATTATAGACAGGGTTGCCAGCACTGCTGAACTTTCCCCACAGTAGGGAAATTGTATGCATTTTAGTACGGGAGAAATAAACAGTGGACAAATCGTATATTTGGCGATTTTTTAAAATAAAATTAGGTGAAGCATTAATTTACAAAATTATTTTTGAATTTGCAACTAGCACTACTAATACGGTAATTGAAATTAAGTTAGGTCTATGCTCAGTTGTATCACTGATGAGACAGGACTAAGGATACATAATTAAATGAAATTATAACGTACGATACCAATATTTATACTATATTACTGACAACAGATAAGTTTATCTATGGTTCAGAAACAAGTCAAGTACCTGGTAGTGATAAAAGAGCTACAACAGCGAAGCCTTTCCAATTTTAAATAATTTCGTCGCCTATACAGAATGTTTGAAAAAGAACTCCCCAGTTTTATGTGTAAAGTTAATGGTGAAGTTAACGAAAAACTATATCAATGAGTACATACAATTAAAGAGAATACCTTCAAATTTTGTTTTTAATGTTAGTAAACTTCAACGTGGGATCCATTTGTTGTCCTACACACGTCGAGACGATATTCCACTTATCGCCAGGTATTCACTCAGCCGCCGCGATGATTCATTCCCGTTAATGGTTTCTGTCACGGATCTTTTCAGCGTACACAATATTTTTTATGTCCCCAAAAGAAAAAGTCAAGTGGGGTTAAGTCCGAACTTCGTGGTGACCAAAAGATTGGGCCAGCCTATCCACTTTCCCAGAAAGCGAGTATCAAGAGCCGCGCGCACGTACTCTGTCAACATGTCACAGTATACGTCTCCGTTTACTGTTCAAAAATGAAAGGATCAATCACTCGATCACTGCATTGAACGCCTGAACTGAACTCTGTCGCAGTTATCCTGAAGGTCACGCAGGCCTGCCAACTGCAGGAACTGAACTCCCACGTGAGCAAAACTTGAACAGTTGATGAATGAAACACCACAAACTAGAATAGTGTGCGTCACTTTGTACAGATTCTAGGGCACATTAAAACTAGGGAGATCTTTCTTAAACACTCTGTATATTTAAATAACACGTCACATATCAGTGTGTGCTTGTGTTCAGTGGATTACAAACTTCCTATAAATATGAATGCTAAAATAATTTGGACTATTTATTTTAATAATACAGTAAACTCCGATTATCGAACCCCGACTATCC
>CM040185.1:80431122-80513622 GCA_022606455.1 Callitettix versicolor | reverse complement strand
AATCGCTACTAATACTCGATACCAAAATGTAACTGTAATCGCTACAGTAACACGGTTCTCTGGACTTAATACTCACTTCGTTACTAAGTAATCGCTACTAATACTCGATACCAAAATGTAACTGTAATCGGTACAGTAACACGGTTCTCTGGACTTAATACTCACTTCGTTACTAAGTAATCGCTATTAATACTCGATACCAAAATGTAACTGTAATCGGTTGGCACATCTCCAGTGCACGCATCGTTTGTAATAAATAAGCCAATAACGAATACAGAAGCACACTGCAAGATAAAGAACACTAAAAGAATCAACGGATCAATGACAGAACACATGTGACCTTATTCGTGTACATTATAATGTATACCAAGAACAGATGCGCTGCAATAACAACACAACTTTATAAGAAGACGATTTATGGCAAATTTTATAGCGTGATGCCGGCACGTCTTAGTCACGTCGTTACAGTATATACAGGGTGTGTTACTTTGACTGCGCCACCGTTGTTCTTTTGGCAACTTAAATCCGACTAAGTATTTGAAAACCCACTGAGCGGCGATAATGAGCCCCAAACTGAGGACACTTAATAAAAATTATACATAAACAAAAACATAAAGGTGTGTGTGCGTGCGTGCGCGTATGCGCGCGCGAGTTAAAAAGTTTAAATTCGTAATTTCAGTACGGTTTGATTTAAACGTGGAACAAAAATCGTGTCCGTTACCAGCTATGATGCCAAAATAAGTTCGTTATCCAGTTAAATCTGTTAACAGTTTCAAAATGGCGATTTGATTGATTTTTCAAAAAAAAAATCAGATTCCACTGTCGTAAACAGCGTTAAAAATCTACACATTACGATAACGGATCAGATGTTCACTAAACGTATACGGTAACTAATGTACAAAAATGTATTGGAAACTCGCTTCTATCACGTCAGCCGGAGAGCTTCGTGCAGTGATTAGCCTATTATTTATTTACTGGCTACTTTAAATTACAAAATATTTGTTTTAAATCCGTTTCGTACAACTTTTTTTGGTACAAGAATTTTTTTTTTTTAAGGAAAAACGAAAACTCTTGAATGAGTTTGTAAGGTTACTATACGACCTTTGTAGATCTATTGTGCTCCCTTTCTGTATTCCTAATAAGCTCAGTTGCAGCGCCTTCTCCAGTACTAGTCTTTTCAGAACGTCTAGAATTTGAAGAGAATTCATGGAGGGTATCTCCCCCACTTCTAACTGGTGACATTCCAGTTCCTCATTGAAGTGCTTACTCTGCTAATCCCTTTTTAACTTTTCTCTCTCTGGACCCTCTGAAGTTCTGTTCCATTTTGCCAACATTTCTGTTGTGCGGTGAGATCACGCTCATTCTATTTTACATTCTTGCTCATGGACACACGCAACTCTAGCGAACTGAGGTCCGCTCATACACAGCCCTGCATGTAAAGGTAAGTCTAAGGTACACTGGGAGGTCACCAGGTAATTCAAGGTTCTATTTGATACATTCCATCAGCACCGGTCGCTTTACACTCGGTAACTCGGTAAGGATTTAAGGGATTTTCCTCACTTCTCTTTTGGGGTGCTTTCACAAGCTTGCTCTGCTAATTCCATTTAAATTTGTCTTTCTTTTTACCCTCATTACGGTCACTGTGCTCCATTTGTCCAGCTCTGGTTGTGCGGTGAGATCCTGCTCATTACATTTTACATTATTACTCATTTTGTTACCATCAGTCGCTAGGGAGCGAGGACCGCACATACAGAGCTTTGCGTATGGTACTAGGAGTACGTCAGGTATCTCAGTAATCCGTTTGGTAAACAATTAGGTCGTTTAGAGTTAGCCAAGTTATGTAAAGTAGTGAATGTGTGTGTCTTGAGTAGATGAGTGAGTGTAGTATGAGCTAGAGGTACGGTGGGATCGTACACTTCAGCTGCCCTTTTAGTGACCGATAAAGCTTTTAAGCGACCGATAAAACTCACTAGTCGTTCACGTGCGCTACCGACTAAAAAAACCCAGACAGCCGCCGCAGCGACTAGGACTACCTGCAGAAGGTTTACCACTTCACACAGCTGATGTTTGACAGAAATCACCCTGACTGACACACGTTACTTGTCCTCCTCCTTTACAATGAAACGTATACTATTACAAATTTAAAATTTCCTTTTACGGATGTTTAGATTTGTTTCACATGGCTTAACTACACGTGACTAACCTAAACTGACGGGTTTTATATGTACAAAACGTGTAAAAACTTGTAGCAGGCACTGACAAACAGACAATCACAAAAAAACTAATTTCTAGCTAACTGCCACTGGAAAATGAGTCGGCCGTTATGGACACAGACATAAACGCCAATGCTAATTTCTAATCACTATTTGAACAAACCTGATAGCTCCTTTTATAACCTGGGCTGGCTTTAGCTGACTTAGATCGACCCGCCATTAACACACATTAGTCCGGCTAATTAGATTCAATGAGATTGACAATAGCCTTAGCACGATTGCACTCAGTTCGAACGCAATTGAGAGCAGTGCCTCCTATTTAATTAAGTTTCTTTATCTTAAATAAACTTATGAAATAAACAGAAGGGGCGACGTCCGTACGGTCGTTATGGACAAAATATGAATACCAATACTAATTTCTAATCACTATTTTAACCAACCTGACAGCTCCTTTTATAACCTGGGCTGGCCTTAGCTGACTTAGATCGACCCGCCATTAACGCACATTAGTCCGGCTGATTAGATTCAGTAAGATTGACAATAGCTTTAGCACGATTGCACTCAGTTCGAAAGCAATTGAGAGCAGTGCCTCCTACTTAATAAAGTTTCTATCTTAAATAAACTTATGAAATAAACAGAAGGGGCGACGTCCGTACGGCCGTTATGGAAACTGACATGAACGCCAATACTAATTTCTAATCACTATTTTAACAAACCTGACAGCTCCTTTTTATAACCTGGGCTGACCTTAACTGACTTAGATCGACCCGCCATTAACGCACAGTAGTCCGGCTGATTAGATTCAGTGAGATTGACAATAGCCTTAGCACGATTGCACTCAGTTCGAACGCAATTGAGAGCAGTGCCTCCTACTTAATAAAGTTTCTATCTTAAATAAACTTATGAAATAAACAGAAGGGGCGACGTCTGTACGGCCGTTATGGAAACTGACATGAACGCCAATACTAATTTCTAATCACTATTTTAACAAACCTGACAGCTCCTTTTTATAACCTGGGCTGACCTTAACTGACTTAGATCGACCCGCCATTAACGCACAATAGCCTGGCTGATTAGATTCAGTGAGATTGACAATAGCTTTAGCACGATTGCACTCAGTTCGAACGCAATTGAGAGCAGTGCCTCCTATTTAATTAAGCTTTTTTTATCTTAAATAAACTTATGAATTAAACAAAACAAAGCGACGTCCGTAATTTACCTGCAGTTTGGAAAACTGCCCTCAATAAGTCTTCTCAACTGATTGCAATCGTGCTTAGGCTATTGTCAATCTCATAACATTGCACTTATCTCACAGCCGACAGGACCGATGTCGATTGGTCACGCTATAATCCTAACCTGGTTATTGTCAAGCACTGCGGCGTTGTACACAACATGCAACTCACCTGAAACAAACAAACAAACCACAAACGTTAATTATTGTGCACTGTAATTAACAGTAAAATTAATATAAACAAGCTGCAGTCTAGTTTGTTATATAAACTATAATTAGCAAAAAAACTCTTTTTGAAAAATAACGTGGGAAAAATTAATGTTTTCATAATTCTTAAAATAAAAAACCTCTAGCTTGCAGAATAGCAAAGAAAACAAGTGTATAAATTAATTAAAGAAAAGCCCTGAGCGTTAAATTTCCACACGCGTACATTTTCAGAACCATTTTTTTCTAATTAATATTTAACTTTTTAATCTTGGACAAATCTTGTTACACGCTGGCGTGATAGAAGCGAATATCCAAAAGTATTTTTCATTATATTACACTTTTTTTAAATTCTGATTTCACCATCACAATCAGTATTAAAATCTGCACGCGTTAGGCGAACTTTCAAATTACGTTGAAAATACGAAAATGAACCCTGACCGTCGTCAAATAAAATTTCTTAATTTCAACCGATTTTGAAAATTCAAAACGCTAATTCATACAGTTTTTAACGCTGATTGCGGTGGTGAAATCACAATTTCAACATAAATTTAAGACAAAAAAAATAAGAATTTACGAAGATTTTCCATTGCCGCCATTTTGAAACTGTTGAACGAATTTTACCGGTTAAAGAACTTGTACAAGCTGTTACCATAATCCATTTTCGTGACAAGTTTGAATCAAATCGGACGAAAATTGAGAACGTCAGTACACTAAAACACACACACACACACACACACACACACACACACACACACACACACACACACACACACACACACACACACACACACACACACACACACACACACACACACACACACACACACACCAAATTTTAATGACCACTACCATGATGGTAGCTACAATCATAGCTCATTTTCTCCAACTTATGCATCGCTATGTTATCTCACACAAAAGTATCGAGAAAATGGAAAAAATCTCAAACTGTTTTTTTTTTAATAAAAAGTCATAAGTCCACTGACTTGAGTTATCTCCACACATTACAAAAAACTTTTAATAAAATTTGTTGAAGCGCCTTTTCATAATTAGTACGTAAATTATACGCATAACGAGACAAGGTTTATGCAATAATTAATTTTGTCTCCCTTATTTTATTAATTTACCTGTTTACACATTCATCTTTGCGAATACGCTCAAATTTATAAATTTCACCATTACTTAAAATATACGCTTCACGCGACTGTCTCGCTGACGTGATGGAAGCGAATTCGTAACATTTTTAAACCCTAGATTTCACCACCATAAACAGCGTTAAAATCTGCACAAACATTGTAAATTCAAAATTATATTAAAAAACGAAAATAAACTCTCAACGAGGTCAAATTTTGTTAATTTCTACTGGTTTTGAAAATTTTAAATGCTGATTGTGAAAACGCATTTTCCAAAAAAAGTGTAAAACAATAAAGTCACTATTCTTTTTGGCCAAAATAGATTTTTACACCAAGTCTGAATCAAATCCCCATGTCATTTCAAGAGGGTTTGGGTGTTACCACGACGGCGATTCCCGGTATTTTCTAATGCATCAACGAACCAATACAAACAGTAACTATTATAACTTCAAAATTCGTCATAATGGGCGATGTATGATGTATAGGCTAGACAGTGTAATATTGGCTAAGTGACGTTGCTTTCAGTGTATATCACGCATTGATGAGCACACTCTATACACTATACACTATACAATATACAAGAGTTATTGACTGCTTTCATACTGGCAAGCTTTCTGTCGCCGCAGAATACTGTTCAATGCTTTTTATTAATGAATTATTTCCTTGCCTTACAGACTATTCTCTCGTATAGCACTACAGATATCTTCTATTTGTCCTTCCATCAATTAACACTAATAAGTTCTATAAATCTAGTGTTCTCTTTATTTTCACTGTAAAAACGCACTGAGAAGCAACACTTACAGTGTATAAAAAGTTTTATTTTAAGTGGCACACGTTCAGGCTTGAAACGCAATATCCGGTGCGCAGTGGTTTCGCGGACGTGATAGAATCAGATTTTCGAAAACGAAAAGAATTAATAACGGCAGTAACTGAGTCTCGAACCTACGACCTTGAGATGCGCAGCAGTGAGCGGTATACCGACAACCGAGCTCTCAGTACGAGAACGACGTTAACGGCAAGGAAAAACTTACGGCAGTAACTGAGTCTCAAACCTACAACCTTCAGATGCGCAGCAGAGTGGGCGGTATATCAGTCATCCCGACCACCGAGCTCTCGGTATAAGGACGACGTTAACGGCAAGGAAAAGCTTACAGCAGTAACTGAGTCTCAAACCTACGACCTTGAGATGCGCTCAGCAAGACCGTGAGCGGTGTCTCAGTAACCCAAACCTACGACCACCAGCTCAACCACCCCGAAGACCAAGGTCTCGGTATTCGACGTTAAATCGACGAGTTAACGGCAAATGCGCAAAAGCTGTACGACCAAGGTCTCGGTATGAGATCGACGTTAACGGCAAGGAAAAGCTTACAGCAGTAACTGAGTCTCAAACCTAAGACCTTGAGATGCGCAGCAGAGTGAGCGGTATCTCAGTCACTCCAATGACCGAGCTCTCAGTATGAGATCGACTTTTACGGCAAGGAAAAGCTTATGGCAGTAACTGACCGGTGCTTCAACATCTCGAACAACCCGGCCAACAATAAAACAATAATCACACAGATAAATGTTATTTGTCATTAATTGACTATTCGTTATAATATTCACTGATATCGTCCATGATATAATAATATGGTTAAAATAATCTTTATACAGTAGAGTCTCGATTAACCGTCATTCTCGGGACCGTTGCGATGACGGATAACTGAAATAGGCAGACCACCCGAATCTTTGCCGATCGATAAAAACAGCATACTCTGTTTGTAGCATAGAATGTGTTATTATTATTATTTTGTAAAATGTAGTAAAACTCATACATTTCCTATTTAACTCTAATTAAGTATTACAGAAATTTTACAAATAAAGGTCTTTTTTCTGTAAAATTATCGTACTGAAAATTATCGTTTTGACACGCATTCACGTAACAAAGTACTTTACGTGATCAACTTATACGCTGAACGGTATTATCGTAAGTAGTTTCATACTGTTTATCTTTAAATGAAAACATTTATCCAGTCATTCATACTATGTTGACAATACTTTGAGCGTTTTTATCTCATTCCAGTCAGATAATACGATCGTTTACTTTTCTATTATCAATGTATGCTTAGCCTGGCTGCCGACGACTACGCTATAAACAAGTCGTGTCCAGTTACAGTGTTTTGTTTTGTCTAGAAGTTTACTTTTACTATTTATTGCAGATTATTTACAGTTTCAAAATGTCAGATAACAGAATTAACCTGATGACTAAAAGAGTACGGTTAATCGAGACTCTACTGTATTATTACTTCCTTAATAATTAATAATTTACTTATACTGGTAATTGGTAATATTAATATTAATTAATTAATATTAATTAAATATTAATTAATTAATATTAATATTAATTAAATATTAATACAATTTCTACAACGAAAATTACAAAGACTACTGCCATTAATTTGTTTTTTCTTAACGCCCATACTTTATGCCGGTTAAACTAATAAAGGAGGGATCAGCGTTAACGGGAAGAAAAAAGCAACGGAAGTAACTGCGGCTCGAACCAAAAACCTTGAAGTGCGCATTTTAGAGATGCAGCAGAGTGACTGGTACTTTAGTCGCATCGATCACTGAGCCCTCTGCTATTAAAAAGAAATCTAGAGAATGAAATTCGTGGTGAATTAAAGGGATCTAAGCTACATTCACATGAAGATTTTCTCGATCTATACGTCTTATATTTTATCGAAATCGAACAATCTATGTTCTGAACACAAGCACCTATTAAATTCTTACTAGGGATTCGATTACCTTCAAAATCACAAATCTTCATTCAAATCTCAAAATCAGATTACCGCACGTTGACAATAATACCTAGAAAAAAACAAATCGACAAATTAAAACAGTAAAGCATAATGACATTTTAGAGAAACAAAAGCGGGAAGAAGTTTTGCGCAAGTTTAACAGCTGATTGGGCTTCAGTCAAGCACGTACTTGCTGTAACGGTAACGCAATAGTTATACCTATTAAATCGATTGCAAGTGAAACTTTGAGGTTATGGGCGGAGCTAGGAACATTACAAGACACTGGTACCTGTTATTTTTTTTACACTTGACTTTAGACTCTATCTGCTTGTTTGAAGGCAGAATGAACCGGTAAAACAAAATAAAAAAACAACCTCAGTTGTCTCGCTGAAGTAATGGAAGCGAAATTCAAAAAAAATAATCACAATTGATTCTTAGCGAAACTCAATCGGAAAATGTGATCTTACTGGAGCTGTCATCATGGTAAAACCTTTACCTGACACCTGGATCACTTTTTGAGAAGATCGTGTGTGTGTGTGTGTGTGTGTGTGTGTGTGTGTGTGTGTGTGTGTGTATATATATATATGTATATATATATATATATGCCGACTCATGGCCTAGTTGATAGCGTACTAGGCTTTCACACCGAGGACCCGGTTCGATTCCCGGCGAGGGCTTGGCATTTTCATACGCTATAAATCATCCCATCGTCTGCATTAGCCCAATATGCATAATAGTCGGACGTTAAACAAAAATGCCAAATATATATATATATATATATATATATATATATATATATATATATATATATATAATACAGATATGCTAACCTGTAGGATGGTCTATCAATAACAAATTGTTATCGTCATATAGGCTGTTAATATCCACTTATTATTGTAAGGAAACATATTTATTAATTGGCCTACTTTAAAAAAACATTTTTTCATCTGATACTGAACTGAAAAAACTAACAAGTACGTAGACAAAGTAAGACTACAAGGACTTAAGAAGGCGGGAAAAATGGAACTGGACTGCATCGCCGGATTGGACTGGATCTAGTTCTAAAACGTTCCATGTGAAACTGTTACGGTAGGTTAAAATAGGCCCTTCAAATAGTTGCCACCGCCGTAGGAAAATTACACTAAATAGCCAGATATGTAACTGGAACTGGAACAGTTCCACCGGCGGCTAACTCAGTATTTTGCTTTTTAAATTCGTACCAATTATTGACAAACCATAATGGCTGGCGACTGGACAGTGTGCGTGCGTGCGTGCGTGCGCGCGCGTGTGTGTGTGTGCGCGTGCGTGTGTGTGGGCGCGCGTGCGTGTTTTAGCATTGTAACGTTCACAATTTGAGGTCCGATCTGATTCCAACTTGGCACAAAATCGATTTTGGTAACACACTGAACGATTTCGTTACTCACAGATAACATTTCAACAGTTTCAAAATTGAGGGTATTTCAAAAAAACATAACCTTTTTTGGTATTACTTTATTTAAATCTAATTTCAAAATCGTTATTAGTGCTAAAATCTGTATAAACTGGTATTTTTAAAACCCACTGAAAGATTAAGAAAATTAATTTGTATGCATTTTGATGTTTTCCATATTTTAGAAGTAATTTTGAAATTTAAAACGCTAGTCATCGCCGATTTCAACACTTACTATGAGGGTGGAAGCAGTTTGCAAATTAGTGTACGATGACAAAAAAAAATTACAAAATTCGCTTCTATCACGTCAGCGAAACAGCTGTGTGCCCGAATATTTTTTATAATAATGTATGTTGAGCTGAAACGTTTGAAAATAACACTTGCATAACACTGTTTCAAAAACTAAAATGTAGGTAGTTTTTTCTAATAATTCGGTATCGAAATTTAATTATAACAGTTATTGAAAATATTATTTAATTTAATTACAAAATCGTTTTTCGTCAAGTAATACGACAATAACATCTGCTATAAAGATATAAACTGCACTTTCTTAATAATACAATGCGACAGATGATCGGTTAATACAACAAATCAGCTGACCATTTTGAAGACTGAAAATAATTAAACATACTTTTCATTAATAACTTTAACATTCGTTAATTGACTAAATGTTATAGTTATCGAAACAAAATTAATTAAACTCTTTAAAATGAAAAAAAATCTGCGCAAAAATTTTGAGGCTCAAAAAAAGGTAACAATAAAAAATAAAGCTTCATGATTCAGTTAAATGTAAATATTCGTAGAATCTTTCGAAATGATAATGCCCGATTAAAACATTTTTCATTCAAATTATGAACGTTTAGAAGCGGATTCACTGAAATAACATCTGTTAAATAACATAAATTTAATATTATAACACGAATACATTTAAATAGTCTCTACGCCTAAAACCTTACGAAATCCACACAAAACCATTATAAATTAACACAATTCTAGAGTGAAGACAAATTACCTAAACAAACCTCTCACATATCGAACACAACACTTGTGACAAGACCACACTCCAGAAGAACAGACGCATATGTCCCATCCACTAATATCCGGGAACGCTACTTCCTGTTCCATCCAGACAGGATAAAAATACTCCCGGCCCTGCTTCATTGTCTACACATACGATTTTGATTAAACCTTTGTTAACCTAAAACCAAACACCCAGTCGAATCGCTGATTTTAATTGCATTCCGACGGTCAACGTGATATAAACGTTAACATCCCCCGAGTTACGTAAATAGAGGGGGGGCAGAGTGTGATCAATGCTTGGAGGGGGAGGGAGGGAAACGATTTTTTATTGAATCTTTGTGAACGTTTGACTGAAGCACTTTCGCTACAATACAACCCTAAATCGATTATTTGCAGTAAACCTGAACGTACAACAAACGGTGTTTTATCTGCGCTTCAAAGTCAAAAAAAATATCGAATAAAGAGAAAATGTCATTTATTTTAACTTACAAAAAGCATTTACAAAAAACTACCATTTTTACGAAAATAAAATAACCTCTTTCTGGTGGTTGTATTACAAAACATGTCTGATTAATTTTTTTGTTTAATTATACTGAACACTTACAGGTTATATAATTAAAATTAAAAAGATTTAGTTTGTATGGTTTGTAGTGCCTCTAGATCAATTTTCGAAGGATCGTTTAAATCCCACCGGTATTCTCGATTAACCATCAGTTTCTTAACTGAGATAAATTCCGATTTCTTAACATTTTTAAACAGTCTTTCACAATAAATAATATGTAACAAATAATAAAATTAACCTTCTAGACAAAACAAAACGCTGTACTCATGGCATAGGCGAGCAGCTGACACTAATCGCTACCCTACGCAAACACTGATAACTGATGCTACCATCTAGTGAAACGAGATGACACTTCAAATAGTGTCAACAAATTCCGAAAGAGTGCGCGAATGTTTCTATTGAAATTTAAACAGTCTCACAATATTTACGATAATACCATTCAGCGTATAAGTCGATCACGTAAGTAGTCTATAGGGCGCGCGCTGTAATCTCGCATAAGTGAATACGTAGACGGATAATTACTGTATTTTGAATACAGTAATACAAAACCTGGTATGTAAAATTTGTATGATACATAATTGGAGTTCGATAGAAAATTTAAGAGTTTTACTACATTTTCCAAAATAATAATAGGCTAAAACATTCTGCATAAACAGAGTATGTTAGTTGTGTGTGTGTGTGTGTGTCCGTGCGCGCGAGCGAGCGCTAAAAATCACCACTTTTTCATCTTACACCTTCCTGTAAATCTGGTTTCACCACCGTAATTAGTGTTCAACCTGCATTCACGCTTTCGCTTAAATCCGCCGGAAATATGATACTGAATCTGACGGCGGTCAGGGTTCGTATTTTATACTATCAGTACGGTAAAACCGGTGACCAGTTTGAATCTGATTTTCTGAAAAATATAAAAGTTACTTTTTTTTTGTGATTCGCTTCCGTAACGTGAACTAGACAGTTGCGTGTTACCCGACAGGAAAGAGATCGTCGCTAATATGCGCGTCACAAGCGAGGCGAGGTTAGGCTACACGCTTGCAATGCAGACGCGCACGTCGTGTTGTACGGCGTAACAAGTAGGCGATAGCGCGACACATCCGGCAATGAGAGGAGAATTAAAAAAACATTAAGACGTGACGGACACACGGCCGAAGCACTTTTCCAATCTGCACAAATACATCGAGAAATCATTACGTCGTTACAGCGATGTATAGCGGCACGCAGCTGTCTCGTCAACGTCACTGATACGAATTTCTGATATATATTTTTTTTAAGTTTTACAACCTCAATTTCAGTAATTTCAACGGATCTTGAAAATTAAAGATTCTTACGCCGATTACGATGTAAAATCAAATTTTAAAAAAAGTTAAAAAGTTATAATTTAAAAAGAAAAATTGAAATAACGGTCACTTTGAAACCGTTTGACGGATTTTGCTGGTCAACGAATTTGCACAGAATCGATTTTTGTGTGCCAATTTTGAATGAAATCGGACCACCATTTATTTCTGCACCACTTTTAAACACCAAAAATGAACGTCAGCATTGTTTCAAACTGTAACTTTTGTCAATTATTTTCAAAAATGAATGTCCACATTGTTTACACAACCATAACTTTTGTTAATTATTTCCAAAAATGAATGTACACATGGTTTCAAAATGTAACTTTTGTCACTTATTTTCAAAAAAAGTATGTCCGCATTGTTTTCAAACGTAACTTTTGTCAAATATTTTCAAAAATGAAGTTTGAACACATTGTTTCAAACTTCAACTTTTATCACTTATTTCCAAAAATGAATACCCGCATTTTTTCAATCTGCAATTTTTGTCAATTGTTTTCAAAAGTGAATGTCCACATTCTTTCAAACTTTAACTTCTGTCATTTATTTTTTCAGAAAATGAAACCAACTTCAGCACTGTCGCACGGTGTTTGAAAAAAATTCTATTCGAAACAGAACAACGCCAGTATAAATAAATTGACCTAACCGTTCACCTCGAACAGCCCGCGGCGACCTTTGACCTGGGACACGTAATGTGGCGAGCTACGGCCGTTGTACAATTAATAGAAAATTGTATTACCCACGCCCTTGTAATAGCGTAATTACCCACTCCACTTATTTCTGTCCAATATGCTCTGCGGGTAACACGACCGCCGCGGCCGATAATATTCCTATGCATTAATGAAATATTTTAATGCACCTACAGTTTCTACCTTTAATGCACCTAACCTTTGATCTACTTAGTTAATGCAAAATCGTTTACAAATTGAACTGCATTTGTACGACTCAAAATTTGGACCGCTAGGTCCTCTCTTCCACTCAGCCTCACAACACAACAAACAAGAATCTATTAACAAATTCACTAGTAGTTCAAAGATACCGTAACCCTCGAAGTATGTTCTTAATATACAGAATATCCACTATAACGCTTTGACGCCCGTAACCTTTCCCGCCCAGCAACCGTATTTACGAAAAATGTCACTGGACGAACTTTATTGGAAATTTTATACTCTTTCTCTACGAACAGTCAGAATTATGATAGGTCTTGCCGTTCAGCCAGTATTACAGAAAATAGCCAGCAACTACGCTCTCATCGTTAAATCGAAGGAAGCCATGTTGAAACGGAAGTGAACGGGAAACACGTCTTTTGAGTTTTGTACAAAGTACAAATCGTTTCAAAACAATCGGTCAATGCGTTTGGCCAAAACTGCGTAACAAATAAACAAATCAAATGCCGTACGGTAGAATTGAAATAAGAGCACTCGCTTCGCTTCGGTCAATAATAAAAAATAAAATTTACAATTTCATAATCATAATTAATATTAAAAATAAAAACTATTCAAATTAAATAAAACACAGTATTTCACAATACAACAAATATTGAAAATTAAGAAAAAAGTAATAAAAATATTTTTAAATGAAACAAAAAACAGTTTTGTTTATTAAATACAATAAATTCCAACTGACCACTTAAATTAAAAATATATTAATAAACCTGCCTCTGTGCACACACGCCAGACATCAGTCCATACCACTAATATATTGTTTACACGACTTCGAAAACATCTCGGCCATTAATCGACTTTAGGGAATCGAATAACGAGTTCCACAAACTGCACGCCGATATCGTAAAACGTTTGTTGCACACAACAGTTCTGTGTTTAAGTGCAATCAGCATTGCTGGTCCCTTTCTTGTACTACCTTCTCAGTATATCTGAGGTAAAAACGTACTTATTTACCACGCCAGTTTAACGAACAGCGTGTAATGTACTTAAAATACGACAACACTGGAAATTATTTATTTTAAAAGATTTAAATGCTTTTAATAAGAGCTGACATGATGCTTTTGTACCTTATTAGCAAGTTCAACAGTCGGTTAACTACAGTGTCCCAGTATTTAAAGTAAGGCGTAATGAAATATTTTACAAGGAGCTCTCGAATATGAAATGGTACGAAATCCTTCGTTTGTTTAGAAACGAACTCCAGTAAAAACTTTGTTACAACTTCCGGTCACATATTCAGTCAATATTTAGTCATATTAAGTCAATACGTAATATTAGACAGTGAATACATAATAATAACTTAGTCAATATATACGTATATATTTATATATATATATATATTTATATATATATATATAATATATATATATATATATATATATATATATATATATATATATATAATTTAGCCAATATTTAATAATAGAGAGTCAATATTTAATAGTAATTTAGTTATTACTTAATAGTAGAGAGTCAATACTTAGTAATAGAATCAATATTTAATATGAGAGATTCAATACGTAATAGTAATTTAGTCAATATTTAATAGTAAACAGTCAATACTTAATAGGAGAGATTCAATACGTACTAGCAATTTAGTCAATATTTAATAGTACAGAATCAATACTTAATAGGAGAGATTCAATACGTAATAGTAATTTAGTAAATACTTAATAATTATTTAGTCAATATTTAAGAGTAGAGAGCCAATACTTAATACTACAAAATCAATACTTAATATTAATTTAGGCAATACTTTAAAGTAGAGAATCAATATTTAAAAGTAATCTAAATGAAACAGTATTGTTTAACCAATACTTAATAATAGTTTAGCCAATACTTAATAGCAGAGATTCAGTACTTAACAGTAGTTTAGCCAATACGTAATAGCAGAGATTCAGTACTTAATAGTAGTTTAGCCAATACTTAATAGCAGAGATTCAGTACTTAATAGTAGTTTAGCCAATACTTAATAGCAGAGATTCAGTACTTAACAGTAGTTTAGCCAATACGTAATAGCAGAGATTCAGTACTTAATAGTAGTTTAGCCAATACTTAATAGCAGAGATTCAGTACTTAATAGTAGTTTAGCCAATACTTAATAGCAGAGATTCAGTACTTAAGAGTGATTTAGCCAATACTTAATAGCAGAGATTCAGTACTTAACAGTAGTTTAGCCAATACGTAATAGCAGAGATTCAGTACTTAATAGTAGTTTAGCCAATTCAGTACTTAACAGTAGTTTAGCCAATACTTAATAGCAGAGATTCAGTACTTAATAGTAGTTTAGCCAATACTTCATAGCAAAAATTCAGTACTTAATAGTAGTTTAGCCAATACTTAATAGCAGAGATTCAGTACTTAATAGTAGTTTAGCCAATACGTAATAGCAAAGATTCAGTACTGAACAGTAGTTTAGCCAATACTTAATAGCAGAGATTCAGTACTTAATAGTAGTTTAGCCAATACTTCATAGCAGAAATTCAGTACTTAATAGTAGTTTAGCCAGTACTTAATATCAGAAATTCAGTACTTAATAGTAGTTTAGCCAATACTTAATAGCAGAAATTCAGTACTTAATAGTAGTTTAGCCAATACTTAAAACTTAATTTAGTACTTAATTAACAGTACAGCCTAATACTTCATGAGACAGTAGTAGGTAGGCTTAACGCATCTCTAAATGTTACAACTACCTACAGTAGAAACTTTATACCTCAAACTGTTTGATAACTCAATATTTTTTTAATTACCCTTGAAATTTTCATGATACAGTCGAATATTCGGGAGTTCTGTTAATTTTTTGAAAACCTCAATAACTCGAAATTAACTCTGTAAGTCGAATCTCACTCTGCGAACCTCAATTACTCGAAGTTACAGCTTACATTTTTTTTCACTACAACATTCGTTCATCCGTTTCAAAATGGAGGCTATTTAAAGTTTTAAAAAACTGAACGGTTTTATGTTACACTCTGATACACCATCTTACTCCACGTTAAAATCTAAATATTTTTTTTTAATTTCGCTGAAAAATACGGTCACTGGACAGGTAAGCGTGCGTAAAACAATGACAAAAGCACGGACGGATGCTTGCATGCGCGGCACGGAAGTGTCCTTTGTCCTCGAGCGCCCTCGACACATTGTTGTTAAAGGAAGGGCACTTGACCTCTTTCCGTTCCTTTTCACATACAAATTTGTATTCTAATAAGGGCTTCACCGTCTCGGGTTTAAGAACGACAGTAGCTAAATAAATAATACCAAATGTAAAACTACTTGATGCTCAAAGTTGTCATCATCAAGAGCAATTTATTTATTGAAATAAATATAACGCACAAAAATTTTTAATTCGAGAATTTTTGAAAATCTGTTGTCACAATCATTAAAAGCAATTTATTTATTAAAATAAGTACAATGGTCAAAAATGTTTAATTCCAGAATTTTTGTAAATTCGTCGTTACTGTCATAACCAAAGTAAATTATTATTATAATTACTGTATTATATATATATATATATATATATATATATATATATATATATATATATAGTAATTATAATAATAATTTACTTTGGTTATGACAGTAACGACGAATTTACAAAAATCTGGAATTAAACATTTTCGACCCGGGTTCGATTTTCGGCCAGGGCTTGGCATTTTCATACGCTATAAATCATCCCACCGTCTGCATTAGCCCAAGTGTGCACAATAGTCGGACGTTAAACACCAAAAAAAAAAAAAAACAAAGCACTCAGAACGTACGAACAGCTATCCCCTCCACCTGGCGGAGTGAGCAGCTGATTGGTTTAACGATCCCACCGTCCCTTTAGCTCATACTGCTCTCACTAATCCACTCGACAGAAACATACACTACTCTACATAGCTTGGCTGACTCTAAACGATTTAATGGTGTATCAAACAGAGCCCTGAGACACCTAACGTACTCTAGTATACCATATGCAGGGCTCTGTATGAGCGTACCTCGCTTCCCTAGCTATTCATGGTAACAAAATGAGTAATAATGTAAAATGTAATGAGCAGGGTCACACCGCACAACCAAGAGCTTGACAAATGGAGTACAACCACCGTTATAACGGTCAAGAAAAAGACAAATTTAAATGGAATTAGTAGAGCCAGTTTCTGAAAGCACCCCAAAAACAGTGTTGGAAGTCACCAATTAAAGTGAGGAAAATCCTTTAAGTCCTTCCCAAATCCTTGACTTTACGAACAGCCTAAGCCTGGAGAATGCTCCGCTCCGTAACTGAGGAATGTAGTAGGGGTGTAATAATACAAAGGTCGCAGTGATTAACGCTAGTAATTAATTCACCCCCCCTCTAAAAAAAAGTTACGTTTAGCAATTTCGCGTGCCGACAAAACTGAAAATTAGTATAGATCACATTACATTAACTACACAAATTTAGAAAATAAAAATGTTTAAAATTAACAACAACAAACCGCAAACGAAATGATACTGAGGCAACAACTGTTGTACAAAATCAACTGTTTAGTTTCACTTCAAGTCTACATATATACAAGAACATATATATGCTTTGAGATATGCGTTACGGAATTAAGCGTGACGTGAAAGCAAATCGCGAACGTAAAAGTGTTTCGAGAATCGACAAAACAAATTAAAATTATCCTCAATTTTGATCATGAGTATGCGTTACGGAATCAAGCGTGATGTAAAAGCAAATCGCGACCGTAAAAGTGTTTCGAGAATCGAAAAAAAAAATTAAAATTATTCTCAATTTTGATCATGAGTATGCGTTACGGAATCAAGCGTGACGTGAAAGCAAATCGCGACCGTAAAAGTGTTTAGAGAATCGACAAAAAAATATTAAAATTATCCTCAATTTTGATCATGAGTATGCGTTACGGAATCAAGCGTCACGTGAAAGCAAATCGCGACCGTAAAAGTGTTTCAAGAATTGACAAAAAAAATTTAAATTATCCTCAATTTTGATCATGAGTATGCGTTACGGAATCAAGCGTGACGTGAAAGCAAATCGCGACCGTAAAAGTGTTTCGAGAATCGACAAAAAAAAAATTAAAATTATCTTCAATTTTGATCATGAGTATGCGTTACGGAATCAAGCGTGATGTAAAAGCAAATTGCGACCGTAAAAGTGTTTAGAGAATCGACAAAAAAAATTAAAATTATCCTCAATTTTGATCATGAGTATGCGTTACGGAATCAAGCGTGACGTGAAAGCAAATCGCGACCGTAAAAGTGTTTCAAGAATTGACAAAAAAAATTTTAATTATCCTCAATTTTGATCATGAGTATGCGTTACGGAATCAAGCGTGATGTAAAAGCAAATTGCGACCGTAAAAGTGTTTAGAGAATCGACAAAAAAAATTAAAATTATCCTCAATTTTGATCATGAGTATGCGTTACGGAATCAAGCGTGACGTGAAAGCAAATCGCGACCGTAAAAGTGTTTCAAGAATTGACAAAAAAAATTTTAATTATCCTCAATTTTGATCATGAGTATGCGTTACGGAATCAAGCGTGACGTGAAAGCAAATCGCGACCGTAAAAGTGTTTCGAGAATCGACAAAAAAAAATTAAAATTATCCTCAATTTTGATCATGAGTATGCGTTACGGAATCAAGCGTGACGTAAAAGCAAATCGCGACCGTAAAAGTGTTTCGAGAATCGACAAAAAAATATTAAAATTATCCTCAATTTTGATCATGAGTATGCGTTACGGAATCAAGCGTCACGTGAAAGCAAATCGCGACCGTAAAAGTGTTTCAAGAATTGACAAAAAAATAAAAATTATCCTCAATTTTGATCATGAGTATGCGTTACGGAATCAAGCGTGACGTGAAAGCAAATCGCGACCGTAAAAGTGTTTCGAGAATCGACAAAAAAATTAAAATTATCCTCAATTTTGATCATGAGTATGCGTTACGGAATCAAGCGTGATGTAAAAGCAAATTGCGACCGTAAAAGTGTTTAGAGAATCGACAAAAAAATTAAAATTATCCTCAATTTTGATCATGAGTATGCGTTACGGAATCAAGCGTGACGTGAAAGCAAATCGCGACCGTAAAAGTGTTTCAAGAATTGACAAAAATTTTAATTATCCTCAATTTTGATCATGAGTATGCGTTACGGAATCAAGCGTGATGTAAAAGCAAAAAACTGAACGGTTTTATGTTACACTCTGATACACCATCTTACTCCACGTTAAAATCTAACATTTTTTTTTTAATTTCGCTGAAAAATACGGTCACTGGACAGGTAAGCGTGCGTAAAACAATGACAAAAGCACGGACGGATGCTTGCATGCGCGGCACGGAAGTGTCCTTTGTCCTCGAGCGCCCTCGACACATTGTTGTTAAAGGAAGGGCACTTGACCTCTTTCCGTTCCTTTTCACATACAAATTTGTATTCTAATAAGGGCTTCACCGTCTCGGGTTTAAGAACGACAGTAGCTAAATAAATAATACCAAATGTAAAACTATTTGATGCTCAAAGTTGTCACAATCAACAAGAGCAATTTATTTATTGAAATAAATATAAAGCACAAGAATTTTTAATTCGAGAATTTTTGAAAATCTGTTGTCACAATCATTAAAAGCAATTTATTTATTGAAATAGTACAATGGTCAAAATGTTTAATTCCAAAATTTTTAATTATTCGTCGTTACTGTCATAACCAAAGTAAATTATTATTATAATTTACTGTATTATATATATATATATATATATATATATATATATATATATATATATACAGTAATTATAATAATAATTTACTTTGGTTATGACAGTAACGATGAACTTTAAAAAAAAATCTGGAATTAAACATTTTTGACCCGGGTTCGATTCCCGGTCAGGGCTTGGCATTTTCATACGCTAATAAATCATCCCATCGTCTGCATTAGCCCAAGTGTGCACAATAGTCGGACGTTAAACACTAAAAAAAAAAAAAATTATTATTATTATTATTATTATTATTATTATTTGCGCATAGACCCTGTTGGATCACGCAAAGCACTCCGACTCATGTCTTGTTCCTTCTAATCCTCCACACCTCCCTCATCCTGTCCCCATGGATCCTCTTCCGCTCCTCCGTCCATTTTACCCCTGCTCTCTTTGGGATTTCATTCTCTGGGACTTTCCAACTGTGTTGTAGTGTGCACACACACACACACACACACACACACACACACACACACACACACACACACACACACACACACGCACACACACCTAGCACACACACGCACACACACACACACACACACACACACACACACACACACACACACACACACACACACACACACACACACACACACACACACACACACACACACACACACACACACACACACACACACACACACACACACACACACACACAGGTACGCTTACATGGTAAGTCAAACAATTAAAAAAAGTCGTCGTTTTGTTAAAAGATTCAAGCTTAAACCTACGGAAAAGATAGCGTTTTTAAAACATTGTTTTCTCAATGACAGCGGAGTGAAACTATCCAATATGGCGGCAACATGGAACGAGTAAGTTATGAAACTATAGAGTGCAGCAGTCAAACCTGCATTTTTGAAAAGGCTGTAAAAATAAACGGACGTATTTTTCAAACTTTTATTGCTACCATCTTGTTATACATTAAAAAGCGTTTACGTAAAAACCTACACATTAATTACTTAAAAAAACCATCGGTAAGATGGTGTCCTTCCCGATTAATGCTTCTTGCAGGCGATTCCTGAACTTGTTCGTCACATCACGGAGCACAAGCTGAATAATTTTTTGAATTTTCAGGCGGATTCTTGCCTTGAGTTCTTCAACTGTACAAGGTCTTAATACACTTTACTCTTTAGGTACCCCCACAATAAAAAATCGCATGACGTGTGGTCGGGTATGCTGTATAGCTATGAAGCGTTTCCGCTTTGGTAAAACGCTTTCACAGAAAACGACCGTTGTAACTCTGATCACTGTTCCATGGCGACTGTAACGCTTTGAGGTGGGGAACACAACAGTATCCTTGACAACTAGCCCAACCCATTTTCTAGCCTTCCACAGTCTTTTCAAAAATGCAGGATTGACTGACGCACCCTGTATATTCGTCCAATATAATTTGAACTAAACATTTTTAAAATATATATGCTTTAAAAACGTTAATTTTTACTTAGAGAAATTCAGTAAAAGTGATTGTAATTAGATAAAATGCCATTTCAATTTGTATTTACCCTTTTTAATAGTTTTTGCTTGACTGTTGCCTTAGTCACGCACGTATTTGGAGAATTTATATCAAATTTTACATTGTGTATTTTGTCCATTACTAAAGAACCATTTTTCTCGCTTTCCAAAATCCCTCTTAAGCCCTTTGTTGGATAAAAACGTTTAAAATGTAACAAAAATCGGACTTCCCAATATTTTCTTAAGCGTACGTACCAAAGCACTCAGAAGCCGCCTCGGTGGTCTAGTGGATAGCGTACTAGGCTTTCACCCCGAGGATCCGGGTTCGATTCCCGGCAAGGGCTTTGGCATTTTTATACGCTATAAATCATCCCACCGTCTGCATTAGCCCAAGTGTGCACAATAGTCGGACGTTAAACACCAAAAAAACAAAAACAAAAAAACAAAGCACTCAGAACGTACGAACAGCTATCCCCTCCATCTAGCGGAGTGAGCAGCTGATGGGTTTAACGATCCCACCGTACCTTTAGCTCATACTGCTCTCACTAACCACTCGACAGAAACATACACTACTCTACATAGCTTGGCTGACTAAACGATTTAACGGTGTATCAAACAGAGCCCTGAGATACCTGACGTACTCTAGTATACCGTACGCAGGGCTCTGTATGAGCGTACCTCGCTTCTCTAGCTATTCATGGTAACAAAATGAGTAATAATGTAAAATGTAATGAGCAGGGTCACACCCCACAACCAAGAGCTTGACAAATGGAGTACAACCACCGTTATAACGGTCAAGAAAAAGACAAATTTAAATGGAATTAGTAGAGCCAGCTTCTGAAAGCACCCCAAAAACAGTGTTGGAAGTCACCAATTAAAGTGAGGAAAATCCTTTAAGTCCTTCCCAAATCCTAGACTTTATGAACAGCCTAAGCCTGGAGAATGCTCCGTAACTGAGGAATGTAGTAGGGGTGTAATAATACAAAGGTCGCAGTGATTAACGCTAGTAATTAATTCATCCCCCCCTCTAAAAAAAAGTTACGTTTAGCACATTCGCGTGCCGACAAAAGTGAAAATTAGTATAGATCACATTATTTTAACTACACAAATTTAGAAAATACACATTTTTAAAATTAACAACAACAACAAACCGCAAACGAAATGATACTGAGGCAACAACTGTTGTACAAAATCAACTGTTTAGTAATCATTTCAAGTCTACATATATACAAGAACAATTATATATGCTTTGAGGTATGCGTTACGGAATCAAGCGTGACGTAAAAGCAAATCGCGACCGTAAAAGTGTTTCGAGAATCGACAAAAAAAATTAAAATTATCCTCAATTTTGATCATGAGTATGCATTACGGAATCAAGCGTGACGTAAAAGCAAATCGCGACCGTAAAAGTGTTTCGAGAATCGACAAAAAAAAATTAAAATTATCCTCAATTTTGATCATGAGTATGCGTTACGGAATCAAGCGTGATGTAAAAGCAAATTGCGACCGTAAAAGTGTTTCGAGAATCGACAAAAAAAATTAAAATTATCCTCAATTTTGATCATGAGTATGCGTTACGGAATCAAGCGTGACGTGAAAGCAAATCGTGACCGTAAAAGTTTTTCGAGAATCGACAAAAAAAATTAAAATTATCCTCAATTTTGATCATGAGTATGCGTTACGGAATCAAGCGTGACGTGAAAGCAAATCGCGACCGTAAAAGTGTTTCGAGAATCGACAAAAAAAATTAAAATTATCCTCAATTTTGATCATGAGTATACGTTACGGAATCAATCGTGACGTGAAAGCAAATCGCGACCGTAAAAGTGTTTCGAGAATTGACAAAAAAATAAAAATTATCCTCAATTTTGATCATGAGTATGCGTTACGGAATCAAGCGTGACGTGAAAGCAAATCGCGACCGTAAAAGTGTTTCGAGAATAGACAAAAAAAATTAAAATTATCCTCAATTTTGATCATGAAGATTCATAACGGGAAACAGTTTTTCAAATGATTATTACCAAAATCAGTTTCTGTAAAATTAAGTCGTATTATACTAATATTATGAACGCAAGACTGCTAACACCAACGTATGTATTACATTTACGAGTTTTACGGATCATGATCTGTATACGTTTCATCACGATTCCGGTACTTCGTACGTCAACAGAAATTCGCGTACAATTTGACTTTTTTAACACACTGTAAACCACCTACTAGGAATCATGCAATATTCCGCCCATTCAAGGAATCAATATTCAATCTCCACGATCGTTTCCAGAGACCATTATCTCTCGTCACACAGTGGATGGGAGATTTTAATGCCCCAGTTAAAACAGAAAGGAAGCGATAGCTGGATTTACTTAAAGTTCCATATCTGTTCCAGTCTTTAAAACTCCATTATACGTGCTCTAACCATCTGATCGTATCTGAATCCATACCGTTACACAAGAGAAATTACGTTTATGGCATTTAACTTTTTCAGTATAAGAAACCGATGTAATCGCACCACACGCAGCTGTCTCGCTGAACTAATTTTCAAAAAGCAAATTTTCAAAAAGTAACAACATTTCAACATATAAATAAATATTTTAATATGTGAATATTTGTTTAACTTTTTACAAAACAAAGGAAATCGTAAGATTCGTAACTTTTATCCTGCAAATTTTTGAGATTTTTTTTCATTATGCTACTAGTAATACGAGCAAAACTTATATAAATAAAAATTTACTATTTTCATTAAAACTTTCAAATGATAATTTATTGAAAAAAGTGTAGAATAAAAAGTTGTTTTTTTTAAACTCTGACCGTGTCAGCATTTTGAAAAAGGTGAACACATTTTTCTGGGTAAAAACATTGATCACCTATTACTAAAATATATTTTCGTGTCGTATATAAATAAATCAGCCCAAAAGTACGAAAACCATTAAGCCTACTAAAATACACACAAATTTCGTTAAATGAGCACAATTAAATTTTGTATAATGCGCGATTTTTGAGATCTGCATTCGTAATGATGCCACTTTTCGGTAAAAAAAATGCATTTTTGCAAAGCCACATTTCGTCATTTTTTGACACGTTAACTTTAAAAACAGCACTTTCTCGAGGCTCAACTCTAATTTTGTCGCGAGAAAAAGTTGGTACAAACGTTTCATTATCAAAGCCCCCGAAAAGCCCTCAGCTTTTTGGACATTTAACAAAAATTTTATTGAAAATTAAAGCGGATTAAGTTTCTTTATCAAGTCGTAAACTTGGAAACTTTTGTCGAGAAACTTTTGTTTTCCTTGCTGTACTTTATTTCCCCTCGACTCCCGCTCACCCCTACCACTGCAGCATTGTGACAATGGCTTAAACTGGATTCTAGACTGGATTGTTTCTTTTCCAGACGTGATGGAAGCAAATTTCTAAAAGTTACACTATAACATTTTTTTCGAAAATCTTATTTCCCTATCACAGTATTAAAATCTGCAGAAATTACCATTTTAAATTTACACATAAGGCGTCTACATTGAATATTAAACAAAGCTATTACCAAAATAGGGTTTTGTCTCCAGGTTTGAATCAAATCAGACCAAAATAGCAAAAGGTATAGCGTGCAGGAACACACACGTCCTCTCAAAACGTGATCCCGCTTATGTCAAGGTCACAGGCCTTGGATACCATGATGCTAATTTTCCAATCAAAATCCACTAACACTGGCACGAACTAGGCTAGGTACGCAGTAGTGGGAGGAGGGCCTTTTGCTTTTGCTTGTTAGATACTTACAGTTAACGATGCGCGATTGTGAGTTATTTTTACAATCGAGGCAATCGACCATCGTATAACAAAACAATCGAGTCAACCATCGAATACCAGTCAGTATAACAATCGAGATATGTGACGATTGTCACCGCGATGGTTCCTGATTGCTAACTTGGTTTTTACCGCAATGCTTTCCCCTTCTTTAACTCGACATCGCAAATCGACAAGAAAATTAGTTTTATTAGTCGATTGTAAGTTCGAATTAATATCGATAAAACAGTGCTTTAATATTATTACCAAAAATGTATAAAACAAAAATCAAACATCAAATTTTACAGTCATCACAAAAAAACTTCTTTTACTTCAGCGTGATCCAAGGGGTTATCTCCTGGACTGGCAAGAATTTTTTAGTTTTTGCCTATAAAATTAATATATGCACTAATATATTAAGGGATTTAGACATCCCTTACGGTATCCGAGTCTAACACACACTTACACTTACAACACTACACTTTACACTCACACTTACATTTAGGGAGGCGATACTAGCCTCAATGTGCTCTTCGCCCCCTCCAATGCACACGTACTGCGTTTACCTCATCCAAAATATAAGTCCTCTAATAATTTCCTACTCATACATTCCAAAAGCCACTCATCCAAAATTAAATTAAGAAACAATTTATTTACTTTATACTTTAATTGCAATATTTAATAAACAACTATATATTTATACATACAAAAAAACAGCCACAACTCATACTTAATTAATCAAAAAAACATAATTTTTAAAGTTAATAAGAATGGTCAAACCTAACTTGAAGGGTTTTGACAACACCAGTTCCGATTGCAAGTTGACGATTCACTCATTGTTTTGTCGATGATTTAGGCCTGCCTGAACTGAACAAGTAAATATACAAGTGTATGCGACAAGAGAAATCGAGGTGAGTTGGCGAACTCGGATAGAAAAACAAGTGAACTGACCAGTCCAACACAATCGAAAAGCATTGAGATGTTTTTACAATCGAATAAATAGACTAAAACATCTCGTAATCGCGCATTACTACATTTTCACTTCGCCCGGAACACCACTAAAATCGAAAAACAATTCAATGCTTTAAGCCTAAAAACGAACACCGAAATTTGTTTTACTCACGATATCGTGTTAAAGAAGCGTCAAACTTTTTTTGGTGTTTAACGTCCGACTATTGTGCACACTTGGGCTGATGCAGACGATGGGATGATTTATAGCGTATTAAAATGCCAAGCCCTGGCTGGGAATCGAACCCGGGTCCTCGGGGTGAAAGCCCAGTACGCTATCAACTAGGCCACCGAGGCGGCTAGACAGACAAACTGCACATCCTGAAAGTTAAAGCGTGGACCAAAAGATGGCGTATAGAACTTAACGAGACTAAGTCAACCCGTATTACTTATATCACTTATAAAGAGAAAGAAATGTCAGTACAAATAAACAATAAAATTATTCAATACAGATGAACTGGAAGTAACGCAATGCAAAGAAAAGAAAGGAGCTTGAGATTAAATTCAACATGTATTGGCTATTAGATATAATGCAGCATTACATATAAGTAATAAATTACTTTTATACAATCAAGTTCTTAAGTGTGGATCTATGGACTGCAAATTTGGGAATGTGCCAAGAGAATATAAAGGCAATTCGGGATACTCCAAACAAAATACTTCGGATAATAGTAAATGCGCCGTGGTACATACGTAATGAAAATATTCACAGAGACTTTCAAGTGAACACGATTGTTGATGAAATCAAGGCAATAGCATCGAAGCACCCATACCATATGATAGCACATAGGACTTGGTGCAGTGATAGCATATCAAGCTAAGAGGCTGTAGTAGACAACCAGAGCCATTCAGTGGAATGGAATGAACATCTAACACACAGTGATCTATTTTAAGTTATAACTGCTAGATAAATTTGTACTTAGTTGTAGTCCTCGATAAAAGAAAGTTACATTTTTAATATCAACTGAGGTGATGCACAACGTCGACATGTTTTTTGTAAATTGTATGATTCTTTGTGTTAAATTTGACATGTAGCCGTAGCTTGCTCATGAATCAGGACCATTTCTTTTGTGTTTTCAAGCACTTTTTTAACAAAAACATCTTAGAAATCAACAAAACTCAAATTTTCTGTAAATCGGTTCTAACAATTTTGTTCAAACTGCGCATATTTCATATGGTAATTATCGTATTCTTATGAAACTTTATACCGTATTTGCATTTTACTGTATGATTACGATCCCATAAAGCGCATATCATCCGCTATTACAACTAAATCCCATTAGAAGTTTAAAATATACTATTACGAAATGATCATGACATTTCTGGTAAAATAGCGTGTGTTTTATTTTCTTACATTTACAATAATACCCGAACATATGTTTTGTTTGGTTAATTTTGTACTACAATGTTTTATTCAATTAATTCAAAATCATTAGAATCGAATTTGAAAAAATGTAATTCTTAACGTGTTTTTAACTAAAAAAAGAACTTCAATTTTTTTAAATTAAAAATACAGTTCCGAGTTACTAACAAACGAGACCTGACCTGGATGGTGAATTTCATCAAAATCTGTCAGTCTGTTTAATCTCCAGTACAAGCGTGCTCAAACATACAGACAGACAGACATCCAAGTAAAATCACATTTTTTTACACTTTTATATTTCGCATATTGAGAACGTATTACAAAAAACCATATGTATGTTAAATTAAAAAATTACAAATTCGCAGCCTGTAACAACAGGGTTGATCCGCGGAGCAGACAAGGATGCCTCATAGTTTTATAAAAAAGTTTCGATGTAACGTATTCGTAGGCTTCAGTTGCTAAACTAATATTAAAAAAGTTGAGAGGTATAAGGATAAAGGCATAAGGACACTGCCGGATATTTGATTAAAACTCGTCTGTCCTGAACATCCTTCTTTGACAGTTCAATTTGGATATCCAAAGTTTGGCGAAATGAAAAATGATTATCCATCCTTTTGAGTTATTTTGTTTTCCCCAGTTCAATAGCGAACCGATCGTTCTTTTCTCTATTCTTGGATCGAGCCAGCAAAACGGGGTCATTTGTTTTTGTGTAAGTATTTCTTCTACAATTTGAAACTGTACAGTCGATACAAATGTTTTTAGAAATACGAGTACATAATCCATTAAGTAGTACTTGAACACTGTATTGTTCTTGTTTAGAATACGTAATATGAAATACAATCTGTATTAGTGTTGTGCATTTTCCCTTTCAGTCTGTGCGAAGTTTAAGGAAAGAATTGTGACAGTTCATCTATCCATTTCCAGGGCTCGGTGGTCGATGCGGTTAAGGCACCTCTCTGGATTGCACACCTCAAGCTTGTCTTACCATTAAAAAGTATGGACATTAAGCAACAAGAAAAAAATCCAGGTATCATAATTCCTGAAGTAAAAATTCAGGCCTACAAGTCTGTGTTTGTTGTGCACATCGATGTAGTAATTAAACTGGTTTTAAAGAAACTCGGCGTATGTTTGTAGATTTGACTGTACACCGCACAAACTCGCAAACACTTCCTTTTATTAATACGAATTTGGTACACTGTATTCAGTTATAAGTCTTCATAAAGTCTAAATTTTATTAAAATCTGATGAACCAATTTCGAGAAATTTAGTGACTGTTTTTCCGGTAGTTTCCTAACCGAAAGTTTTCGAGAAATAATTCAACATAAAAAAGTTTTTGCAACACAAGTTACTTAAAGTGTTAAAGACAGTTAAGCAATCCAGAAAATGCGGCAGTTCTAAAGAGTTTTTATCGGACGTTCAGTTAGCTACACGCGTTCAAATCCAAAAAACGGTCGAAAATGTTATTAATTGTCACATCCTGAGATGAAACGGGAAACATCGCTTGCTTGTCACGATTACTGGAAGTACGTCGGTGTAATTCCTAACAAAATTCGATAAAGTGATTTCAATTACAAAATTTCATATTTGACTAAAACTTAAATGAAATCCGGTAAGCGATTTTGAGAAATTTTCCATCCCCCCTACAATAGTTTCCGAACCATATCTGTATTTCGGGGAGATCAGAAACATCTAAGTGTCTAGACACAAGGGGACTCGGTTGTTGATGTGCTATAGCACCGGTCAGTCTGCTGCGTCTCTGAACTACGCACCTTAAGGTTCTTAATTCAAGCCGCAGTTACTCCTGTTACGTTAAGTAAAAACAAAATTAATTGACCATAACGTCTATATGGGCACTTATGAGTCCCCAAATGTTGATACGTTTGAGCAAAATTTTATCAAAATCGTTCGGTTCGTTTTCCAATTTTTGATAGGTTTTTTACCAAAAACGTGCTTCAAATTTTCTCACGGTCTCGAGATACAATATGTCCATGCGGAATTTCATAGAAATCTGGCACCAGTCTCCAAAGTTGTTTATACAAACACGCGCACGAGCAGATATCAAGTAAAAACTACTTTTCTGGATTCACGAGACCTGAAAAACGATAGATTAAAATACATTTTTCCCACGATCAATAAAAGTACTTCATACAGAAGAAATATAAAAATTAACTTTAACTTAAAGAGCACAGATTAACAGGTGTTCTTAATGAGTACGAGAAAAAATAATTTTACCACAAGTAGTTACAAAATTATAACTTGCCACTAAAAACCCTATATAATACAGTAGATTAAATTTTTTACTAAGTCTATATCAGTCTGGGTTAACGCTCGCGTAACTATACAGCACTTGACATTTACAGGGAACCGGGTAATTTTAGTTTTACTGCTAAACTGTTCCCAGCTCTAGTCACTATCTGCTGCTAGTCTAGTGCTTTCATGTCCCGCTAGAGCGCACTTAATAACGTTCTTGCTAACTAACAGCAATTTTACTGTCCTGTCCCGTAAGGGAATCCTTATCCTGCAGCTTCCATTTTGAACAAAAGTTTCAAACGACTTTCTGTGTAAACTAGAAGATCACAAAGTAGTTGACTATTTAAAATTTTTTTTTAAATCAAGAAACAAAACTACCCATTTCTATATATACTCAACCAGAGATGCCAACCTGTAGGAAGGTCTATCAGTAACAAATTGTTATCATAGTGAAAGTAAGCCTACTTGGTACGAATATCGTCATATAGGCTGTTAATAACCACTTATTATTGTAAGGAAATATATTTATTACTTTTAAAAAAACATTTTTTTTTCATCTAGTACTGAACTGACAAAACTAACAAGTACAAAGTAAGACTACAAGGACTTAAGATGGCGGGGAGAAATGGAATTGGACTGGATCTAGTTCTAAAACGTTCCATGTGGAACTGTTACGATAGGTTAAAATAGGTCCATCAAATAGTTGCCACCGCCGTAGATAAATTATTAAATAGTTCTTCTGGGTTGCCCAGGATCTTAATGTTCCTGACTGACAGCTCTCCAGTCTTGAAGAATTGCTCCGATCAGTCTATACATATTGTGTTTTTCACACCCAATGTTTGATCCTGAGAGGTCCTCTACTTCTATGTTTAATTAGAAACCCCTTTGCTACCCCTCTATTCTTCTAAATTTGCGCTCCCAATAGACGTTTTTACATCTTTAAATGCTATGCAGCTGAAACTGTAACCATTTCTCGGATACAACTGGACCTGGAACCATTCTACCTATTCAGCCTCCGACGCAACTGGAACTGTAACCGTTCCATCTATTCAGTCTCGGATGGAACCGGAACTGTAACCGTTCCATCCATTCAGTCTCGGATGCAACCGGAACTGTAACCGTTCCACCTACTCAGTCTCGGATGCAACCGGAACTGTAACCGTTCCACCTACTCAGTCTCGGATGCAATCGGAACTGTAACCGTTCCACCTATTCAGCTTCGGATGCAACTGGAACTGTAACTGCTCCACCCATTCAACCTCGGATGCAACCGGAACTGTAACTGTTCCACCTATTCAGCTTCGGATGCAACTGGAACTGTAACCGCTCCACCCATTCAACCTCGGATGCAACTGGATATGTAACCGTTCCACCTATTCAGTCTCGTAACTCTTGAAATGCTAGAAATGCAGTCAAACCGACATACCTTACTTTTTGGAGTTTTCCGTAACTCATTATTTTGCCCTATAAATCCGTACTAATTACGGACAAACCGTAACGGTTGACGCCTCAGTAAAACACTGTACAGATATATAAATACTGTCACTTTTTTAGGAATGCCTCACATTAGATTACATTTTTTTTCTTAGATCACGGGTTTGGTTGGACCCGGCAACTCGATCAAAGGAAATACTGTGCAACTAAGCCTCTTGGATTTTAGTTCAGGTGTCCTCAGTGAGTTTTAGCGGTCCACTAACTAGCTCATTCTGTTGGGAGGTCCTTAGTGTTCTGGAAGCCAAACACCCTTCACCTCCTGCTAGCAAGAGTCGCACAATCATAGATTATTTGGCCTGCAGTTTCCTTTTCCTTCCTGCATAACCTACTCAAGGGTTATCTTTGGTCCATTCCTATCCTTACGTACTCACGCTCTGAATACAGTGTCCTGTAATGAGTCCTATGGTTCTCATAACTTGCCTAGGATCTTTATGTTCCTGGGTGACAGCTCGCCAATCTTGACAGCCCTAAACAAATTGTGTTCCTCACACTCAATGTTTGAACCTTGGGAGGACTTTTGCTTTTAGTTTAAATTGGAAGTCCCTTTGCTGACACCTCCTGTCTTCTCAATTTACGCGTTTGCGCTCCCAATAGATGTCTGTACATCTTTAAACGTTTGCCTGATTTGAAATGTTTAATCCACTGCGGATTGGATAGGTCCACACAGCGTCCCTTAATTCATTGCTTGTGAATCTCACGGGGTTAGATACAGCCTCCAGTTTCCTCACTCTCATGCTTTTTTCAATCCCAATATCCACTTATGGCAGTTCTCCAGTGTTCTCGGAACTTTGACGGTTTGTTTCCAGCCATCCAAATCCCACAAGTACCTGCCGTAGACCGCCTTTTTCGTTCTTTCCTTAGATTACCTCTGCATACTTATCATTTCGACAGAAAAATAAAACAAAAACACAAATTGTTTATAGGTCAGAAACTTTTAGGTTTAGCTAAAAACGATGATCTCGAACATTCAAAGCACTTATAAGCAAACAAAACTGTGAATGCGCCGCTATTTTCCAATATAGTGGCCGCAGCACAGCTTCGACTTTTAGAGGACTTATTGTATCCTCGACAAGAAGTTACACACAACACCTGTAACAAGTTCTTTGCTTATACTAAATTCTGTTGGTTAAAAAGCCTATTTTTCACGGACTAATATTCGAGTGCCTGTCCTTGTCACCCAATTTACATTCATCGGCGAAAACATTCCATTTTAGGCAGCGCGTATGAAGATCAAGCTACACTCGTCCTGCGCAAGGGCCTTGCGTTTCCGTTGTAGGCAATGTGGGACGTTAGCGCGTAGTTTACAGTCAGTTGCACATAGTTTGCAAATCCTACGTGCGACATGTTTTTGTTGGCACGTAGAGGCCAGAACCCACTTGTGTCCCTGTATGTATCAGTAATCACGGCACGCAGCTGTCTCGCTGACGTGATTCAAGCGAAATTTCAAAAACAATTTTTTTACCTCAACCTCTTCTTGAAACGCAGATTCCACAATCATAAACACCGTTAAATTCTCCACACTGTACCATTTTAATCTTTCAAAATGAACCTTGACCGCCGTCAAATTAAATTTCTTAATCTCTAAAAGGATCGTGAAAAACTCAAAAGGTAGTTTTCAAAACTGATTAGGCTACTTTCTGTCAAAAACTCACGCCCTTACAGAAATAATATGCAAAACAGCTTTACGATGTCTTACCAATTTAAGCTGCCTCGGTGGCCTAGTTGATAGCGTACTGGGCTTTCACCCAGAGGACCCGGGTTCGATTCCCGGCCAAGGCTTGGCATTTTCATACGCTATAAATCATCCCATCGCCTGCATTAGCCTAAGTGTGCACAATAGTCGGACGTTAAACACCAACAAAAAAAAAATAATTAAAAAAATAAATCTACCGGTGAGCTAACTGTTTCTATGCGCGTTCTGGCTCAGCGCTATGATTTTTGCTCATGAAACTATGGAATGTGAGTTGGAAATCCGCTACTGTCTAAACGTTTTTAAATAATTATTTTGTTCGAAAATATGTACATAAATAAGTTTAATGATGAAGATTTAAATTGTAATTAATGTCACTGTACTACACAACCGATCCAATTAGAACAAAATAATTTGGTGCGTTTACAGTTAAATAAATCTTGCATATATATACATATTGTATATACATACATTCATTAATAAAATATTAAAATTACTACCGAACGCCGTTGAAGTACATGCCCAGCCCAGCCATTATAATTATTATTGCTGTAACAGTTGGATATATTATACAATATTGTGTTTTATGTGTGTATATGATGTAATATTATTTTAACAATAAAATCACAATTACACAAATGGACCAGTAATGAACAATGGTTACCTTTTTTTAAAAATTTCACTTCTGTCGACCAGTCCCTCGACTAACACGTTATTTTACAATCACACGTGCATTTTCTACATGCACACGGAAAGTCAAATTAAAAAAACATAACAAATAAACGAATACTGTGTACAATAAGCCGTGCGTACAAGTGATCAATATTCAATTTCCATAAAACATTATTAAACTGCTTATCTGTTGCGGAACAGTCGACACGAGAACTTTATGAGTGCCTTAAAACATGAATAAACTGAACTGCAGGGGATGAATCCGGCACAAAGTGGTTACAGATTTCACAGGAACTACCCTTGACAAACTATTGTGTGAAAATGCTTAATTTACTCAGACACCACACTGAGCAACACGCACGTTCAGTTTAAATTATCTTCTGTTAACGTTAACTTTTCCAGTATCAGTTGCACTTCGGAAAATGAGCTTTTAGGAGTCTCTTAGCGTTCCAGTGTTTGCAATTGTTACTTGCACATTTAAAAAATCTGTCTAAACTCGTGCTCGCGCGCGCACACACACACACACACACACACACACGCGTACACTCTCACCCACGCACGCACGAGCGCACACTCTCTCACACACAAACGCGCGCGCACACACACACACGCGCGCGCATGCATACGTACTCACGAACACACACACACACACACACACACACACACACACACACACACACACACGCACGCACGCACGCACGCACGCACGAGCACTCTCACACGCGCGTGCGCATACATGCACACACACTCAAGCACCCACGCACAAGCATACACGCGCACACGCGCGCGCACACACACACACACACACACACACATGCGCGCACGCACGTTCAGTTTAAAATATATTTCGTTAACGATTAACTTTTCCAGCTGCACAACGGAAAATGAGCTATTAGAAGTCTCTTATTGTTCCAGTGTAAAAAATCTGTCCAAACGCAAGTGCGCGCGCACACACGTACACACACACACACACACACACACACACACACACACACACACACACACACACACACACACACACACACGTACTCACGAGCACACACACGCACGCGCGCACACACACACACGCGCGCACGCAAGTTCAGTTTAAATTACATTTTGTTAACAATTAACTTTTCCAGTATGAGCTGCACTTCTCATTTGTTACTGCACATTTTTAAAAAAATATGATTTCAGTGTTAAAATCCGCATAAATTGGCATTTAAAAATTTCAAATTACATTTTAATTATGAAAACGAACCGTGGCGGCAGTCAGGCTTAGGCCCTACTTCTGGTTTATACAGTGCTAACGTACGCATATTTATTTATTTTTTTTTTAACGTCCGACTATTGTGCACACTTGGGCTAATGCAGACGATGGGATGATTTATAGCGTATGGAAATGCCAAGCCCTGGCCGGGAATCGAACCCGGGTCCTCGGGGTGAAAGCCTAGTACGCTATCCACTAGGCCACCGAGGCGGCTAACGTACGCACACTTCCATGGTGATTGCGATAGTGATATTGGAATTTCAAAACGGTGTACGAAAGCGAACCGTTCTTAGAAATCCGCTTCCATCACGTCAACGAGATTATTAGTGAATTTCCATCGGAAAGTGAGTCATGGTAAGGCCCAAACCCGGAATCTACAGCAGAATACTGCACAACTCGTCCAATCAGCTTGGTTAATGACCACACCGAGCCGGTGAAGCAACAAAACCCGTGAATCAATCCCTTTCTTCTACCTTAAAGTTTACTTCATTGCTTCTCTTCTCCCCCTCCTGGAAAAGGGGTAAGGTG
Organism: Callitettix versicolor; assembly: GCA_022606455.1. NCBI lineage: Eukaryota > Metazoa > Arthropoda > Insecta > Hemiptera > Cercopidae > Callitettix > Callitettix versicolor. The sequence continues at coordinate 80,478,590 of CM040185.1, read as the reverse complement.
ATACTTTTTCAATCAAAGTCTCCCTCCGCCCGCCACCCGTCGTTCTCAAAATGAAGTCTAGAAAGTATTAAATTTATAAAGAAAATCTATCCGAAGGTGAAGTAGGTCTTGAACGAGATTCCAGGACCTAATCAACTGAAATGTAGTCAATGAATGCAACCTTCTACCCGCTCGGAAAGTTTTATAATGTACTTCCGCTATCTGATATTACTCGCAAGAAATCTGAATCTACTGCACAGCCGGTACTAATACTTTTACTGGACATATTGAAAATTCATGATACGTGTTCACATTACATATTGTACGCGTAATATATTCGTGAAAGTCCTTTAAAAGCTTCAAAACGTACAATTTTAACGACACACTCAGCCGGGGAATTTCCTATAAATACAAATAAATAAATTGAATAAAGAAATAATTATTATTTATTAATAATAAATAAATAATTTAAAATAATTTATAATTATAAATTTATAAAATAAATAAATAATTTAATAATTTAATTATATTATATTAAGTTATGCTAGTGAAACACTCTTCAAGTTGAAGATTAAATCAACAACTGATAAACTGCAGAAAGCAGATAGAAGGATCATCAGAACAATCATTATCAAAAAAACCATGTGAATAGTCAATGGAGATTACTAACGAATTGAAGTGATATATAGAGAGAATGAGTCAATATGCGGGAAAGGACACACGATGCGGGAAAGGAGAATTGCTTTTTTCGGCCATATAGCACGCCTTCCAGAAACCCCACTGGTGAAACAGCTATTTAGCTATTTCTGGAAGATTAAAACGCAGAATAATTGGTTCAAAGAGATCCAGAGTGATTTAGAAGAGTTAAATTTGACGGTGTCACCAATTGAGCAGAGAAGAGGATTCTAAGGAATAAATATCTGCGATTCAAGCTAACAACATTTGAACGAAAGACCTACACCATAACTTATGAACAAAGGACAGCCAGGTCGAAAAGGATGAAGAAATTTTATGAACGGAAGAAGAGGCTGAAACGCTAGTCTCTCAATAGCGATATTGGATTTGGAAGTGTATGGACTGGTTAAAGTGTTCCAATGAGGGCGTAAACTAAGGGGGGGAAATATAATTAATAATACAAAAAATTATAATTTATTTATTTCTCGTTTTTTATAATTTATTTATTTATTTGAATAAATGTGATACCCTACATGACCTGTCAGATTAAAACAAAAAACACAAAAATTTTAATTAAAGTGTTAAGGCCAATAAAAAGCCTAAAATTTTAGAAAATTTACAATTCAAGTGACGTAATTCACCATAAAATTTTCGAAATGTTTGATAACCTAAATGTGCTATTCAAAATCAATCAACATTTATTTTTGCCCTTTAAGAACGAGAAACCCTATGTTCTTCAATTCCAATAGCGTATTTGGATTCAGCGTAAAATTTCCTTTAAATCCGACCCTCACTCGAAACAACCGGTACTTAACTGCCCTTTGGAAATGTCCACCCTTCTATAATTTTCTCTCTAGCCCCCACAATGTTTGAGCAACAATACAGTTCTACTGTAAGCAGTTTTGGTTCAGTGTTATAAAGTTCAAAGCGATCGATCGATCCTCTCGTTATCGTGCTTACAAATTCCGTGACGCACAGACTTACGTGTAAACCACATACTTGGTCCTCGGTTACGAAGAGCTTAACAAACCTATCATTACACACTTAGCATATTCGATTTTTAAAAATACTGCTTTTTCAAACGTTATTCCTCGATTGTGATTTTTAATTCCCCCTAAAGTCAGCCTCATTTTGACTCACTCAAAACATTAACTCACTAGAAATATACCTTACAAGACTTTCAACGGTTTCTGAAAGTACCATCTCTTATCTTGATGCCTCTAGAACCACACTTAAAATCTACCTATACATAAAAAAAAATCATGTAGGGCTAAGTTTGTTTTTAAACAAACAGTTTTAATTCAAACGTGATGGCATTTTGCAAAATTAACCTTAAAAAAATGAAAATCACTAACTATATGAGAGTTTGAAAAACCGATCACACAAACCTTTTCCACCCATTAAACTGTAACAGAATGTCGGTACTTAACGAAATTTGCACACTTGGTATTCAGAATAAGATGGAAGTTATACAGTGTCCCACGAAGAGGTTTACGCATTTAATCCGCAATTATTTTCTCATTCCTCCATTGATCATTTTGAAACTATACATACTTTTTGAAGAAGGTATCAGATATAGCATGTGAGAATTACATCTGTTTATGTTTGTAGGAACAAAATGGCAGCCAAAATAAATTCTATCCCTCTTAAAAATCTCCGTGTACTATACAGTATTAAATCAGATTGTTGAACAGCTGTTAAATTACTTTTCCAATGGAACAAAAAAAACATTTAGTTTTCTTCTAATTAGTTTGTATCTAATTAAATTTTTAAACATTAATAATTAAAAAATAAAATGTTGTTTGAAAAAATAACAAAATCATTTCTATACTTTATTTTAGCCGCCATTTTGTTTCTGCAAACATCAGCCAGATGCAATTCTCACGTACTATTTTTAATACCTTCTTTAAAAAGTATGTATAGTTTCAAAAAGATCAATGGAGGAATGAGAAAATAGTGGAGGATCAAATGCGTAAACCTCTTCACGGGATACACTGTATACGTCTGACCATAGATTTTTGCGAATATTTCTCGAAATATTGCTATATTTTTCCTTAACTTCCACACTTTTCGTCAAACTAATGAGGACTAGTGACGGCGTTAACAGTGCGGATAAAGCAACGGCAGTAACTGCGTTTCGAACCCACGACCTTGAGTTCAAACACGCAGCAAACTGACCGATACCTTAACCACTTCGACCACCGAGCCCTTATTGCCAGTAAAGTCCGGGAGCATCGCCGGGTACTTTACCTGGAAAACTTAAAATTTAGTTTAGAAAACTATAACACGCAGAATGCATTTTTGAGCCGCTCGCGTTTCCCTCTATATTTAACCGATGTTTTATAAAATGCCCGCCAGACTTGACAGATCACCAATTTTCGCCTCACACTGTACAAGACGTTCACGTTTTACAAAAATCACAATATTTCTTTATACGATACTGTACCGAGCAAATGACATCCATCAGCTGGTAATTTAATAAAAGCAGAACATTAAACATATTTATAAGATCCGAGCGCCAAAATCACTCAACGCTTGCGTGATTATTTCAGTTCGAAACACATTAAAGCAGCGACAGCCCAGACTAAATCAACTAATAAATAACACGTACAAATAAGTGACATGTATTAATATGTCCCGAGTGTTGGCGCCTTGGCGGGCTGCCCAATGTCTAGGTCGTTTCCGCCTGACGTCTTTGCCGCGCGCACATGTATCGCTCGCAGTCTGTACAAAGATCGCCGCGACATTTGCAGTGTTTGTATAGTGCACATAGAATAACTACCGCTACACCGCAAGTGAAATACTAATAAATATCTGTGACAATGCATTATAATAGTTCTCTTTTTTGTATCTAAATTTAAATAGTTTTAAAAAAAGACGCTAGATAACATCGCGTGAAATTTTCAAATATATAGTTAACAAATTAAAAAAAATTAAATCCAGCTTCGAGCTGGTTTCCGACCTGATTTTCATATCTCAGCACACACTTTCGACACACACGCGCGCGCACACACACACACACACACACACACACACACACACACACACACACACACACACAGAAAAGAGAGAGAAAGAGAAAAGAAAGAGAGACAGGCGGACAGAGAGATAGATAGATAGATAGACTGAGAGAGAGAGAGAGAGAGAGAGAGAGAGAGAGAGAGAGAGAGAGAGACCAGAGAGAGAGAGAGAGAGAGAGAGAGAGAGAGAGAGAGAGAAAGAGATTTTTTTTGGTGTTTAACGTCCGACTATTGTGCACACTTGAACTAATGCAGACAATGGGATGATTTATAGCGTATGAAAATGCCAAGCCCTGGCCGGGAATCGAACCCAGAGACAGACAGACAGACATACAGAGAGAGAGAGAGAGAGAGAGAGAGAGAGAGAGAGAGAGACAGACAGAAAGAGAAAAGAAAGAGATACAGGCGGACAGAGAGAGAGAGAGAGAAGAAAGAGAGAGAGACAGACGAACAGAGAGAGAGAGAGATAGACAGACAGACAGAGAAAGAGAACAGAAGAGAAAGACAAACAGACTGATGGAGACACACACACACAAAGTAGTTAAGTTTATGGTCTAGTTTTTTTTTGGTCTATAGGAATCCTTATGAAAACGCGCGCTTGTCCGTCTGTCTGTCTATCGGTAATTACGGTCAACTCTCACTCGTGAACGACGAGACCGGCTACAATGAAATTTGGCAACAATGGTCCTTGTAGCGAATAAAATCCTAAGTACACCCCCACTTTTTTCTTTTCATTTAACTAGTGTGGTATATCATTTCAAAACAACTATAAAAGGTTCTTTTAATCCGTAACTGTGAAACCTTTTTTTGGTTTAAATAAAATCTATATGAGTATTTATAGGTAACACCACACATTTCCAGTGTGCAGCCGGGTGGATATTACCACCAATGTTTAGTCTGTTTAAAACCGTAGCCAGAGCTGTTTAATGCACTACAGCTGTTGCGGTTGTGGTCAATCTATGACTTCAACATCGTGAAAACGTGTGCTATACGTATATACAGGCAATATGTACACACATGTTTTTAGGAAAAGGAAAAATATAACTAACACAGACAAAATATGAATTAATGAATTTAAAGGATTACTACTGCATTGCGTCCTCAGTGCAATGCCCCTACTGTGCCTTCTTTCTGTATTCATGAGATGCTCAGTTACAGCGCCTTATCCAGCTCTAGTCTTTTAATAATGGCTAGGATTTGCAGAAGATTCAAGGTGGGTGACTTCCCCATCTTCTAATTGGTGACTTCCCAGTTCGTTACTAAGTCGCTTGCTCTTCTCATTCCCTTTTTTTTTTTTTGACCAATATCAAGGACGTTTTTCTCCATTTGTTCAGCTTTCTGTTGTGCGGTATGATCCCGCTCATGATGTTCACGTAAGTAGCTGGAGAAATTGGGTCCGTCCATACAGAGCCCTGCATGCAACGTACACTGGGAGGGCGGTGTCATTCACTCCATCAGCACGGGTCGTTTTACACTTTAAGAGTTAGTCAAGCTATGCAGAGCAGTGATGTGTGTGTGTGTGTGTGTGTAGAGTAAATGAGTGATAGTAGTATGACCAAGAGGTATGGTGGGATCGCTAACACCATTAGCTCTTCATTTCAGCTGCCTCTGTCGGACACCAAAGTTGTAGCAATATTAATTGAGTGATGATAACGACCTTCTCGTTATGACAAAAATTTAACGATGTTAAACTTTTTACATTTAGCCTATTCTTTTAACTTGGATTACGAATGGCTATACTGAAGTTCCTTTCCTACACACAGATATCTGTATATCTCTGTGGGATTTACTTTGGTATTATAATGTCTTTTTACTATGTAAACATTTTGGATTATAATATATATATATATATATATATATATATATATATATATTATTATTATTATTATTATTATTATTATCTGCGCATAGACCCTGTTGGATCACGCAAAGCACTCCGACTCATGTCTTGTTCCTTCTAATCCTCCACACCTCCCTCATCTTGTCCCCATGGATCCTCTTCCGCTCCTCCGTCCATTTTACCCCTGCTCTCTTTGGGATTTCATTCTCTGGGACCTTCCAACCGAGCATCTTTCTCCTGGATGCGTGTCTATCTTCAACATCTGTTGAGTCTATTTCTGCGTCATGTAGGTCTATTCTGACTTGTGCGATCCACGACGTTGTTGATTTGACACCTTGTATATACTTAAGGATTCTGTTGGCAAGTCTCGTTGTTGGAAGTCTACTGATGTGTCCATAGAACCGAAGCCTCCTTCTTCTGATATCTGCTGCCAGGTTCGATATCTTCTCTGTGGTCTTTCGGAAATGCAACCTGTATCCATCTTCTGTTAATCTCGGACCAAGGATCTTCCTCAAGATTTTGCGTTCTTCCTTCAAAATACCCTCCATGGTAGCTTTTGTGTGGAGTGCTATCGTCTCGCTTGCATATAATACCTCCGGTTTTATGACTGTGTTGTAGTCTGATTTTTGTGTGCGTCGACACACACACACACACACACACACACACACACACACACACACATATATATATATATATATATATATATATATATATATATACACACACACACACACAACAGCGAATTCATGCTTGTTTACTATTTCATCTTATTACATAATAAATGCAACGCGCAAAACTACTTACGCAAAAGAAATTCCAAAAAACATTGTATTTACATCTGTTGGTTACTATAATACAGAGAAGAATGCATAATACACGAGCAAGCTCTTATCAACAAACAGCAAGAAGAAAAAAATAAAGGTTAAAGGTTCGCATCTCGTTAGCGACACACATAAACAACAGAGCGTCAAGAACACTTGAATACGACAATGACACCTGTGTTATCTAAGGGTTGGCGGAGTGTGGCGGGGGTAGATAACTCGTCTCTTTTGTCTTGCTTAAACAAATCCAGACAAACTTTCTTCCCCAAACACCTAAGTATTTCTGGTCGCGAAAGTAAATGTATAATGAGTCAGCTCTGCTCGCTTTGCTGTGATCGGTCCGGTCTGCGGCATTGATTTGATACTACATAAACATATTCTGTCGCCATAACAACCAATATTGAAATTGTCCTACACGAATATGTATATATATATATATATATATATATATATATATATATATATATATATATATATATATATATATATATATATATATATATATATATATATATATATATATATATATATTACATATTTTTAGAAATTATGAAACCGAATATAAAACAGTACAGCCGTTCTACATGACAGATTTTTTTAATTTTATTTTTTTTATTCTTTTAATGACACGTATTTAAGCCCAGCTATATCTTCAGGCATTTAGACTACCATATTCACCGTTGTTAATCTTATATCCAGAAAATATTAAGATGACTACTCAAACATACGTTCCTTAACCGAGACAGTTCATCAGTTCCATCACAGAATGCAGCACATACAGCTGGTTTTATTCCCATATGTTTTCGTTCATGTTCACGCAGATTTTCGACGCGATGACTTCTCTCATTATAATTGTAAATTAATTATAAATCCAATAATTAACAAATCTATTGGCACAACCTTTTTTTTCGTTATTTTAAGGCGATAAGCACATTCAGGCTATTATCGCCTCCCCAAACGTAAGTGTGAGAGTAAAGTGTTAAAGTCGTAAGTGTAAGTGTGTGTTAGATTCGGTACCGCGAGGGACGTCTAAATCCTCTCAATAGGTGCAGCTAGTCTGCAACCCCTTGCGGGGTATTTCATAACCAGTAACGGTAGTTACCTTTAATTACAACCCCATTAATCACAATTAAAACTAGGCCCATACGTTCACGTTTTCTGATTACAATACAAGGAACGCTTGAGCCAAATTCCATCCTTCTAGCTTCGTCAGAAATGTGAGAAAAAGTGAAAGGTGAGTTGTTGCTTACGTTTAGAGAAAGAGAGACGGTAAAAAAAACAGCACTAACTTTCTCATGTATAAATTCAATTAGTGAATAATCGCTACACGCAGCTGTCTCGCTGACGTGATAGAAGCCAATTTCCAAAATTATTTTTATCTTACCCTGTACGAAATTCTGCTTACACCATTATAATCAGCATTAATATCTGCATAGGTTAGCATTTTTAACGTTTAAATTACACTGAAAGCACGAAAATGCATCCTAACCGCCGTCGAATTAAATTTTCCAACTCAACGGATTTTGAAAATTCAAAATGCTAATTTGTGCAGTTTTTAACGCTGATATTACATTTTCAAAAAAAATACGAGTTTTTAAAGATTTTAAGTGGCCGGCATTTTGAAACGATTGAACAAAACTTGCTGGTCAACGAACTTGTCCAAGCTATTACCATAACCGATGTTCGTGCCACATTTGAATCAATTCGGTGCAAAATTGCGATCGTAAGCGTGCTATAAGAAGAGCACGCGCATGCGCGCGCGCGCACACACACACACACACACACACACACACACACACACATTTAAACTACCCTTTAAAAATTGATCTAGAGGTCAATATCGGTGCTCATTTCAGGGTTTTAACTGAAAGCATTGGAAAATTCTTAAATAAATAAATTCCTAAAATTTGAACAAAATCTGAAAAACCGTTTTTGAGAAAATCGGCCAATTTTTCGGTTTTCCTGCCGGTTGTTTCCTAATAAAATTTTCTGGAGAACTGATTAAATGCGAGGTGTGCGTGTGCACCGTCATTTGTAGCTACTTTTCATTCACTCTTAAAATTCTTCAAAGTTTCGTTCACAGAAAATACCGGGCCTCGCCACAGCCGACAATATTGTAATAAAAGCTTACAAACGCTTTACGAAAGAATTCAAATCAGATTAGGATTAAATCAACGTGTTTGTAGAGCAGTGGCAGTGGGGGGGACTAACCGCGACATTTATCTTCGGGCTGGAGACGGATGCTTCCCAAGGGCGTCTTTATAAAAAAATGTCTTCTACAAGTATAACGGATCTTTGTATCTTGTCCCGATAAAGTAAAAAGCACGGTATTGTAAGTAGTCTGGTCTTACATCCGTCAACAAGACATATTTATGCGTACTATACAACAGACATATTACAGTATTAACGTTCTTCCTTAAATGCAGAGGATCGCATTATTTGCATTCAACACAGAAAACCAGTTGACTGCGAAAAAGTCGATTTTCTTATTAGCTTGGAGAGGTGTTTAAACATCAAAATTCGTTTAAGAGTTTCAAAATGGCGACCCCTTCGGATTTTTAGAAATTCGTCAATATGTTTACACCATTTTAATCAGCAATTTTAAACTGCAATTGTAAATTTTATATTTGACTGGAAATACAAAAATGAACTTAATGAAGGATGTGGTGTGTTTGCGCGTGCTGTTACTGTATCTTTTTATCAGTCCTAGCCTCTTTACGAAGTTGAGGAACTTGAAGAAGAATGAAGATAGTTAGATCCCTCACTTTTGAATGGTAACTTCCCAAAATAACAGCTTTTCTCGTAACAACCGCTTCACAGTCTAACAGCAGGTGATAGGAAGTTTTCTCTTCCCTCCCGCAGTATCTGCAAGTTGGATCCCCAACTAAGCCAAAATGTCTAAGATGTTTCCTAGTGTGTTACGCCCTGTAAAGGAAACCCTCAGAAGGCTTAGTTTATTTTTAGTAAGACCGATAAAGATGTTTTTGCTCTGCTTCTATCCAAGTTCCCGAGGAGCTCCTCGGCCTGTCTTAACCCTCGCTTATCTCTCCTTCTATCCTCTTCTTCCTCTCTAAGCATCATCTTAAAGTAACCGTCCTCAAGTACACAAAACTGTTCTGGTCTGTAAGTTGGGTCGATGTTCCTTTCATTCCCAGCACGTCTGTTTTCTCATTTCCCTCCATCTCAGAATGTCCTGGTGCCCAGAGGAGTGTAACCTTATTACTTTTGAAAGCATTCCCAGACAATTGCCGAGCTGATGATTGGAGAGCTCATGTGCTTTAATAGGTCCTTCTTTATGTAATGTTATTGGATGCTACTTTATGTAATGTTACTGTATGCTACTTTATATAATGTTATTGGATGCTACTTTATGTAATGTTATTGGATGCTACTTTATGTAATGTTATTGGATGCTACGTTATGTAATGTTATTGGACGCTACTTTATGTAATGTTACTGTATGCTACTTTATGTAATGTTATGTTATTGATGCTACTGTAATGTTACGCTACTTTATGTAATGTTATTGATGCTACTTTATGTAATGTTATTGATGCTACTTTATGTAATGTTATTGGATACTTTATGTTATGCTACTGGACGCTACTTTATGTAATGTTATTGGATGCTACTTTATGTAATGTTATTGGATGCTACTTTATGTAATGTTATTGGATGCTACTTTATGTAATGTTATTGGATGCTACTTTATGTAATGTTATTGGATGCTACTTTATGTAATGTTACTGGATGCTACTTTATGTAATGTTATTGGATGCTACTTTATGTTATGCTACTGGACGCTACTTTATATAATGTTATTGGATGCTACTTTATGTAATGTTATTGGATGCTACTTTATGTAATGTTATTGGATGCTACTTTATGTAATGTTATTGGATACTACTTTATGTAATGTTATTGGATGCTACTTTATGTAATGTTACTGGATGCTACTTTATGTAATGTTATTGGATGCTACTTTATGTAATGTTACTGGATGCTACTTTATGTAATGTTATTGGATGCTACTTTATGTTATGCTACTGAACGCTACTTTATATAATGTTATTGAATGCTACTTTATGTAATGTTACTGGACGCTACTTTATGTAATGTTATTGAATGCTACTTTATGTAATGTTACTGGATGCTACTTTATATAATGTTATTGAATGCTACTTTACGTAATGTTACTGGACGCTACTTTATGTAACTCTATTGACTGCTATTTTATGTAATGTTATTGAATGTTGCTTTATGTAATGTTATTGAATGATAATGTTACTTATATAATGTTACTTGATGCTACTTTACGCAATGTAAAGTTTTTGGATTATTATTCTAATAACATTGGATTGGTTATTACGTACTTTCTACATTAAACTTTGGAAAAAAATTTTTTTGGACCGTAAAAATTAGAAATCGTCCTGTCCCAAAAGCATTTACTGGCATGTGGAAATATATAAAAAAATATGTCGAACATAAGAATTTAAATTAATTTGTTATAAAAATTAATTGTTGCATAGCTCACTTCATTGTTTTTATTTGATTGTTGAATAGTCTAATAATTTAATTGATTGTCGGACATCAATTATGATTAATGATTTGCTGGATATAATTAATGAAATTATTAAAATAATCATTATATTTTTTTTTGTATTTAACGTCCGACTATTAAACACAAAAAAAAATCATTATAGATAATGATATGAAAATCACTTGGTTGTTGGATACAGTATAACAAATCAATCGATTGTTGTTAATAAAAATTCCTACCAAATGATTTACGTTGACCGCACCGTTTACGTATGATTACCTTCTCAAGTACTCGGCGAACTTCAACCTATTGCACAGTCAGTCATTTGTACAACAACACGTCCTCCTTATTCCGTCGTCGCTTCACGCTAACCCAGCCACTGTCTTGCGTTTCCGTTCGCAGCTGCTTAAAATCTGTCGACAGGACCATTTCACACTGGCGTCCGTCCAGCCAGTAAGGCCACGCTAGCCACACGCCAGTTTGTATTAGATACGTTCCGATACTTTTATTGGTATCGATATTTTTCTTCCGATACTGGCAGTATCGGTATCGATACTGGTTTTTATAAAACCATTATTTTAATATATTTTTTTATATTTTTTAAAATATCATCACTTACGATTAAATTGTTTGGTGAATGTCATCACTTACGAATAAATTGTTTGGTGACTATCACCACTTACGAGTAAATTATTTTGAGAATATCATCACTTATGAATAAATTGTTTCGTGTACATCATCACTTACGAGTAAATTGTTTGATGAATATCATTACTTACGAGTAAATTGTTTGGTGAATACAATCATTTACGAATTAAATTGTTTATTGAATATCGTCACTTATGAGTAAATTGTTTGGCGAATATCATCACTTACGAGTAAATTATTCTGAGATTATCATCACTTATGAGTAAATTGTTTTGTGAATATCATCACTTATGAGTAAATTGTTTGGTGAGTATCATCACATATGAGTAAATTGTTTTGTGAATATCATCACTTACGAGTAAATTGTTTGATGAGTATCATCACTTACGAGTAAATTATTTTGTAAATATAGTCACTTACGAGTAAATTGTTTGGTGAATATCATCACTTGCGAATGAATTGTTTGATGAATTCATCACTTAGGAATAAATTGTTTAGTGAGTATCATCACTTACGAGTAAATTATTTTGTGAATATCATCACTTACGAGTAAATTGTTTGGTGAGCATCACTTACAAGTAGATTGTTTAGTAAATATCATAACTTATGAAACATTTCCAACTTATTTCAGATTAGGTTATGAACAGGTCTTGAGTTTTATTAAAAAAGCGGACATCAATTTCAGGGAGAGACGTTTAGCAATTTGTTTGAGGATACGCGCTGTAAGAACAAGCAGTCTGTGCGCATGAGCACAGCGTGCCATGACGGCAACGTTTCCAAAAAATCGCGTCTGTAGCCCCTTGTGCGCACAGTGAGAACTGACACGTTTGACAACGTGGTAAGCGATTTTTCAAAAACACCTAGCGTGCGTTTCTTAAACAATCGTTACGTAGAGTGAAACGGCCTTAAGATTTACAGTGCCTCCTTAGGCGTAATACCGCTCACTGCACTGTATAAGTACCCATTAATTCGTTGCCTAATATAAGTTATAATGACTGAGATCGCGGTATTGATCGTAAAGTCTGGCTTCTCTCTCAAAGTTTTAAGGGTTGGGGAGCAAATGATCGCCCTATTTACAACGCTACTTATGCGCCTGTATAACTTTATCGGATTAACTGCAATAATTTGGACAAATTTAATAAAGACGGCTTGCGTTCGATTCCTCCGTACAAGTAGGGAATTCAATTACTCCGCCAAAAAATACAGGGTGTTTGAAAAACAACTCACTAGTTTTATGTGTAATTATTGAAAAACTACAGCAACGTGTTAAGTGCGCCACGATGAAGCTAACTGCTTGCCTGATATCTGTTATATTTTGACGCGTTTAGAAAAATGTAATCCAATTTCACCTAAATTATGTTAAGTGCAGGCTAACACGATCGTTTACATCTTTCATTTTGTTTATATTTGCATTAAATTTCTCCAATTCGGAACGTTCCGCTTTGACACTTCAATTGGGATAAAAAGTCTGTTGAATAAAAAATGATAATCCTTTCAGCTTTTACACGAGACTGTTTCAAAAACATACAATTCTCTCGTTACCTAGCCTTCGTGACGCCATCTTTGTTGTATATCGATTGTCACTATACAATATAGAACGCTTGTTAACATCAGTCCATAACTGCGAAGGAATACTTACTACTCGTCTTACCTTTCATTGATTAGATTAAAATTTTACAAAATCAAAAATGTCCAATTATTGAAACTGGTTAAACTTATTTACCTAAAACTTTATAACCATGCCAGTTAGCCAAATCATTGAATATAATTATACAAAAAGTACAGACACCATATAAAAAGCGTGCTTGATATTTACGCCTATAGTCCAAATAATTGTACTATCTGCCGCTACGAGCTGTACAGTGGGTGGAAATGAGAAAATAGACAGTATTATCTACTTAACTGTAGTTGAATATTCTTCCGCAAGATGCCAGCAGCGAGCGCTCACATAAGGGTTTCATTCCAGTACCCTGTCTGAAATGAACCTGACCGTTTATATTAAACGGTCACGTCTTTGTGCGATATTTTAAATAACAATTTACAGTTTAAAAGGAGAGAAGGAAACTGAGATCGCGCTTAATCCTGTGGAATCCACCGGAGGTGAATCGCAGCACACGTGAAAATGCGTGGAAGACCCGTCAACCTGCGGTAGAAGAAGGAAGAACACTCTAGGAGTCTTAAGAAAAAGAACCTTAAAGGTGATAGTTTACGCAGTTTTATATTGGAGAAAACCGATTTTCAAACTGTACGATAAAAAATCAAGATTTTTCACGATTTGGAACGGTTGAAGAAGACACTTGCTGGGCAACGACGTCGTCCATGATATTACCAAAATCGATTTTTGCGTCAAATTTGAACCACATCTTACCTAAATAACAAATTCTACAGTGTTAAAATACACAGGCGCGCGCGCACACACAAAGTGAGTTCAGGATCAGCGCTCATTTTAACGTCCTGATGCGAATTTTTCCGTGATATGACCACCTCAGTAACTCACTTTCCGATTAGAATGCGTTAAAACCAAATTGCTCATCACAATACTGCCGCCGCCAAATCTGCGTCTCACAAATGACGGCCCTACCGGAGGTGCTTTCGCCACCCTCAACCTGCCTTATTACATCACAGCTCGTTGGGAGGGCGGGAGAAGATGTCCCAAATGTCGAATCCCCCTCCCCCCACCCACATAACCTGGATTACCCGACACCCACTCACAGCAGAAGCTCTTTTCACTTTTCTAAATTGTTTCACTCGATTACGAATTCAACTCTCAGGTGACTTTGTTTTTAATTAAAACTCCAATCACCGTAACAATTTTTTGCGCCGAGAACAACTTTTTCGACAATTTGAAGCGACAACATTTTGACCTTGTCCCGTTCAGTAAAATTCTCTTAATAACCGCAAAAATAATTAACAGAAAAGACAAAATACGAATCCGAAATCGTCAATTTTATAATTATTTTCTTAAAATTTCAAAAAAGAAGAAAAAACTGCTTCAGCCAATTTGTTATTCGACAATTGTCAAGTGTAACAATTAGCCTACTCTCTTTGTAAAGCACCAACAACGACATAACTGTAAGTCAGAAAATTACAATACTCGCGACACGATAGTATTTTTTTGGCAAATTTATATTGGAAAATAAATTTGCTATTGGTTGCTATTGGAGCAACCGCTAAGGTAAAACACAGACCCGGTTTTGTAAATTACGTCGATCCTGACTCCTAGATCACTTTTTGAGAGATCGTTAAAGTGTGTGTGTGTGTGTGTGTGTGTGTGTGTGTGTGTGTGTGTGTGTGTGTGTGTGCACGCGTGCGTGTGTGTGTGTGCGTACGTGTATGCGTGCGCGTGTGTGGCACAAAAATCTATTTCGTTAATTTTTTTTTTAAGGCGAAAAGCACATTGAGGCTCTTATCGCCTCTCTAAATGTAAGTGCGAGTGTAAAGTGTTAAAGTCGTAAGTGTAAGTATGTTTTAGTCTCGGGTATAACGAGGGACGTCTAAATCCTGTCAATAGGTGCAGCTAGTCTGCACGGTAATAGCTTAGACAAGTTCGTTAATCAGCGAAATTTGTTCAACAGTTTCAAAATGGCGGCAATTTCAAATATTTGAAAACATTTTTTTAAATCTCATTTCACCACTAAACACCGTTAAAACAACATGAATTAGCGTTTTCTATTTCAAAACCCGTTGAAAATTTAAAGTTTAATTTGACGGCGGTCAGGGTTTTTATGTTCGTATTTCCAGTGTAATTTAAAAATTTAAACTGCTAGTTAATGAATATTTTGGTATTTCAGATAACGAAATATTACTTTTGTAAATTCGCTTCCATCACGTCAACGAGACGTCAATGTGCTGCGATTTTTGTAACAATTATAACAGTTTTATTATTAAAAATTTGAAATTATTCTTAAGCTCGGCTTGCATAACTGTATATAGCCGCGTGCATATTCATGTAGCGTGCTCTGTTTACTTAAAACTTCTTAATTGGACGCGAGTAAAGCTGACTTCGTGAATTATAAATTTAGCTACGGGGACGTATGAAGGGCTCGCGTTTTCAATTAGGGGTTGATTTTTTAAACGCTTGACTGTTTTTAATAAAGGAAAATTATAACTTCCTCATGTTTAAGATATAAGGGAAGTTCAAATGCAATAGCGCAAAATCATTACTACCAACTTAAAGGGAAAAAAATGTTATTTTTTATCACTCGGTTACTACTGACGGCAAATCTGGATCACAAACAGAAATTTTGCTCCGGAAAGTTTTTTTATTTAAAAACTGGTCACGTGATATGAAAATTAACAGCGCTATCAACACCGTAACTACGGCATAAATTGATAATCAATTATTAAAACACGGCTGTGTTAGCTGTTGGGGATGCTGTAGAGGAAGCATCAGATAAGCTCCAGAAAACCCTGGATAACATTTGTTCTTGGACAAAAAAGTGGCGTATCAAGCTGAATGAGACTAAATCTACTTGCGTTAATTTTACAAACAGAACTGTAATAAATGCACCCGTATATGTAAACTCACAAGTGATTCCGTCTAAACTGGAGGCAAAATACTTGGGAATGGCTTTAGACGTCAATTTGAATTGGAAAGCGCACGTCAAAATGGAAAAACTTAACTGGATTTGAAATATAGACGAATGTATTGGCTGCTAGGGCGTCAGTCTAAACTGGATTTGTTTTATAAAAGCAAGTTTTGAGACCAGTCTGGATGTACGGGTTGCACCAAGAAAACTAACCTTAATATAATACAGTCTTTTCAAAATAAGGTACTGCGCGGGATTATTGGTGTACCACGGTATGTTAAGAATGATAATATCCATAAAGACCATAAGATGGACACAGTAAGGGAAGTGCTAAGATCCATAGCTGTGAAGCATGAACGTAGGCTTCACAATCATGTTAACATCGCAGTGCACAGGAATATGGAGCGGAGACTGAAGAGGACAAGAACAGAAGACCTTCCAGGAATCAAAGCTGCGATGACAAGGCCGACGGGAATCATCACTTAAAGACTGAAGGACTGTGAGCCAGGAACATTAACATCGACTACTTCAACTAATATTACAAGACGAAATAGACGATAAAAAAGGATCTGGTAGGACATAGAAACTCGTAACTTGTTATCTTCAGTGGACCGTTTTAGAAGTGCGGTCAACAAGGTCAAAACAGCTATGCTAATCGCCAACGTCCGGAACTGATATATCACCAGAAGAAATATAAAACACAAGAGAATGGTCAACGTTTTACAGACACCTGGAAAAAAACTTACTTATTAAGAAGAAAGAAATATACAGTACCGATTAAAGAAAACGCACCGGGGCTTAGAAGAATTCCAATTAGATTTTTTTTTTTTTTAACGTCCAACTATTGTGCACACTTGGGCTAATGCAGACGATGGGATGATTTATAGAGTATGAAAATGCCAAGCCCTGGCCGGGAATCGAACCCGGGTCCTCGGGGTGAAAGCCTAGTACGCTATCAACTAGGCCACCCACGCGGTTAATTCCAATTAGAAGGTGAAACAATTATACTTGATCAGGGGAAAACAGAATGATGAACAGAGGTGAAAAACATACTAGAAGTGAGAAGATAAACGAATTCCGAAGGAAGAAAAAATTAAGTAAGCTGTATCAATCTATAAAGAAGACATTTAATGTGAGTATATTTTATCCAATCAAATTTAACAAATAAATAAATGCGAGGTTTGAATGCCGAATTGAAACGGTATTTTATACTATATTGTTTACCGGTCAGGAAATACCCCTCAAGGAGATAAGGCTTATTACGTTCAGGTTATTTATACAATAAAGGAGACAAAGCGATCCTGGATCCCTAAGGACAGTGAGGATTGGATTGCGTTAGCTTTCATATTATTCCACAACCAATTCAAGCCCCTTCCTACTGGTGTCGTACCGTACTATGTACACTATCCGTACTAAGTTTTTAAATCGATCGTATTATAATTACTTGATTTGTTTTTACGTATATAAAAGGGAAAACTGGTGAAAATATATTTTTATACATTCTTATTAAAATGACGTATAGAGTATTGTGATCAAGAACAATATTTTGTCATTTATTCACACAAATGTTATTAATAATTACCTTTATTACCTCATTCCCGATTAAAGCCTTAACTTCTCGTTAAAAAATATTTCGCAGAATGTTACGCTTAAAAAAAAAAACTGGCTGCACACTTTCCACTATTTTCTGATATATGCATCCAGAGCTGCTAGTGATCGCCTGCGTACCAGTCCGGGCGTCAACTGAACGGTGTACATCAGATATTGTCATTTTACCATACCTACAGCTCTTCCTAATTGTTCTTCAACAGCGAACCAGTTAGAATACCGCAAAATCCTTGATGTGTTCTCAGTAGAGGTGGGCGTTTCTGCTATTTTTACAAAACGTCAACAAAATGTTTGTTGAGGAGAAAAGCTGCTTTTTAAAACAGTTGGGAAAAAACAGGTTTAGAAAACTGAAACTCAAAGTTGTATTAGCAGCTAAAACATTAAGCACATACGTTGAGTTTTCTAAGACTACTTTTAATTCCTACTGCCGCCATGTCCTAATTGGTTTTTGGGTATAAAGCATACCCATAAACCAGTCCAAATCCAACTGCTTGTTTCCGTTTGAAAAAGCAGTTTGTTTGTCGTTTATAGAAAAGCAGTTTTTTTTAACAGTTTGGTGTTTTCTGCCCCACCACTAGTTCTCAGTCAGTTGGACAAGTAAGGATGTTACGGACCGTCAAGAAACCAACCGCAACCGTGACTAACACGTGGTGGATTTCAATGCACATAAACTGTTTCAATCTTTTTATTTTTCTAAAATACACAACCGCTAAATAACCCGCTACAACACACGACGCTAAGTTTAACAGTTTTTAGTGCATCACTCTTTAAAGCACAACTTACTGTCTTCCCTCTTTCAGTTTGACCTTTGCGCAGTCAGTATTTGTACATCTACAAACGCCCATCCGATTTGAAATGTTTAACCTCTTGCCTAACTATTTCATTGCAAGAGAATAGGACCTAGCACGCTAAAGTCTGTTGCAACTCACTGCTTGTGGGGTAATATAGTGTTAGATTTTTTTTTTTTTTAACGTCCGACTATTGTGAACACTTGGGCTAATGCAGACGACGGAATGATTTATAGCGTATGAAAATGCCATACGCCGGGAATCGAACACGGGTCCTCGCGGTGAAAGCCCAGTACGCTATCAACTAGGCCACCGAGGCGGCTATATAGTGTTATATACAACCACAGCCTTTAATACCGTTTGCACTGCTTAGGTCCACTAGTTCACTTTAGCCGCCTCGGTGGCTTAGTTGATAGCGTACTGGGCTTTCACCCCGAGGACCCGGGTTCGATTCCCGGCCAGGGCTTGGCATTTTCATACGCTATAAATCATCCCATCGTCTGCATTAGCCCAAGTTTGCACAATAGTCGGACGTTAAAAAAAAAAAAAATTAGCCAGCTGCCCAGGGTTTCTTTGGTTCCGAAGGTGTGTTTTCAGCCATACAAATCCCACAAGAAGCTAGAGAAATAAACACAGAACCCAGCATGAATGAATGAATTTGTAGGGTTACTGCTGCACTGCTTTTTGTAGATCTACTGTGAATCCTTTCTATATTCCTTAAATATTCAGTTACAGCGCCTTCTTCAGGCCTAGTCCATTAATAAAGTCTAGGATTTGGAGAGGATTCAAAGTAGTTAGGTCCTCCACATCTAATTAGTTTCTTTCTAGTTCCTTATAAAGGTACTTGCAAATGCTTGATTTGCTAGTTCTCGTTCAAATTCTCCTTTTCTTGACGCTTATTACGGAGGTTTTACTCATACTGGCCAAACTTTTTATTCTATTACGAGATCCCGCTCATTCCATTTTACATTCTTACTTATGGGTCTCCCTCATACCCGGCCCATAGGTACGTCCATACAGAACCCTGCACGCAAGTACACGCAGAACCCTGCTAAGGTACAATGGTCTCCCAAAATACCATCAGGCCGATGTCATTCACTCCATCAGCACGGGTCGTTTACATTTAAGAGTTAGCCAAGCTATGTATAGTAGTGAATGTGTGTGTCTTGAGTAGATGAGTGAATGTAGTATGAACTGAAGATAGTGGGATTGCTAAGCCCATCAGCTGCCTCCGTGGGATTGAAACATAAATATAAAAATTTAACGACACCACAAAAACTGATTTGCACGTCAAGGACAGTGTTCATTTCAAGTTACTGGGTCTACCTCTTACCACGATGGCTGCTCAAATAGTTCATTTTCCAATGGAAATTAACTAATTATCGATTTGTCGAAATGTTAAATTTAAAAAATAACTTGGAAATTTAATTACACGTTGAAACGTGTAACGTCGTCAAAATCAAATTTCCAAAACGATTACAAAACCGTTCTCCACTACAGTACGTTCAAAAGAAAATCAACCCCTAATTGAAAAAGCAAGCCTTGCACGCATCCCTTAGCGCAATTTATAATTTACGAAATCAGCTTTGCCCGCGTCCAATTAAGAAGTTTTAAGTAAACTGGGCACGCCGTCTGAATACGCGCGCGGCGAAATAAATTTATACAAGTCGAGCTTAAAAATAATTCCGAATTAATTAAAAGGCCAGATCGAGCGTGCTAACGGCTACAGGAACGTGTTGTGTGCAACGTTTGAAATGTCACCAAAAGGTCAAACAATAGGCTGCCACGTAACAAAGACATTTTTACGAAAAGAATACACAAAATGTTGTCAGTAAAATAAACTTAGTGTTTGCTTTGGTGCGCAGCGGCATGTAATGTACGCCTATCACTCAGGTCTGAATCTGCAATACAATATATATATATATATATATATATATATATATATATATATATATATATATTGAGTATCGTGATCCAGACCTGAGGTGATTATATATATATATATATATACAACTATAACTATATAATAAATATATTAACTATATTAACTACAACTAAGAATTCATCGAATTCATAAAGATACATTAAGGAAAAAAAATTACTCCACTGAATAACTTCATCACTATATTAAGTCAAACGGCTTCTTTCTTTTAAGCCTCCTCACAGTGTCACTGCTATTGAGTTTCTGCTTCTCTTTGCTGACATGGTTTAGAAGTCTCTTATTGTGTCCAGCTGCAGTAAGTAGACCTTATCACTTCTTCAACAGTTTCTATTCGAAGATCTCTGTGAATATTGTCGTTCCTGATGTACCACTGTGCGCCGATAGCTGTCCGCAATAATTTGTTTGGAACGTTTGTATAATTTTAATGTTGGCCACTGGTGCAGCCCCACAACTGCAAACCGTACGTCCACACCGGTCTTAGTATCTAATACTATGATGTTTTAGTTCTTCAGGCAAAAAAAAAAAAAAAAAAAACAACTCATAAAGAATGAAACTGAAATCAGGGGAAAAACTTATATGACGATCAGCTGAGATTAAAAACATTTTTTTTTTTATCGTCCAACTATTGTGCACACTTGGGCTAATGCAGACGATGGGATGATTTATAGCGTATGAAAATGCCAAGCCCTGGCCGGGAATCAAACCCGGGTCCTCGGGGTGAAAGCCCAGTACGCTATCAACTAGGCCACCGAGGCGGCTGAGATTAAAAACAGACAACAGGCGAGAAGAGAGAAGAGAAGATAAGGATGTTCTGGGTGAAGAAAATATGGTGCCATAATACAATTCGGTTTATAAGAGCGAAATTTTTTAACATATCATGTTTTAAGGCTGTGATGCTGGATTTTACGCGATGCATGCCAATGTCATATTTCACATAATAGTACTCGAATATTTAGCGCGTTGCGTGCTATTTATTGTATATTAGAAATATAATTGTGTCTACATCTAAACAGCTGATTTCGCACAACAGCTGTTGTTTCAATATAATTTCTATTGAGGTTATGTTAAAAATTTAATTTCTTGGATAAACTGGACAATGAAATTATTTAAAAAAATATGTTTTCAAAGAAGAACAAAGAAGAAACATTGAACGAGAAAGACTACGACGATTAGAAAATAAATTAAAACGAAATTAACGATGAAAATGTTACAATTAATAAAAGAGCAACATCAACTAATTAATAACAAAAATTAGGAATCGAGAAAAACATGATACATGACATATTTTTGGTTCGGTAACAGAAATTCTGAACAAATTAAAAATTACGAAAGTATATTATATCCAATTTAATTTACAAAATAAATGCGAGATTTGAATGCCGAACAGAAACGGTACCTATTGTTTACCGGACAGTAAATACCCATTAACGAGGAAACGCTTATGAAATTTTATGAAGCATGTTTCAGTGACACTCATTATAGATGTTCTTCTTTTATACCAAATTACATTCGTCATATTAATCCGATCTTATTCAAACGTGTTATAAAAATCGATTTTGGAAATACCTTGGACAAGTCCGTCAACCAGTGAAAATGATTTAGGATTTCTTGACATTTTAATGAAAAATTTAAAACGAATTTTCTAAACGATTACAACTTTATGGCACATATATTAGCTCGCACGCACGCGCAACACACACATCTACTTCTAACGGCCCTTCAAAAAGTGATCGGTCTTGATTTCAAGGTTCTGATTATCGGTCTTACCATGATGGCTATTCCAACAGTTCATTTTCAATAAAATTTTCAAAATGGCGGTTATTTAAAATCTTTAAAAATTCATTTATTTTGTTGTCGTAAACACTTTTACAAATATGACTTTACCATCGAAGCTAGAGTTGAAAAACTGCTTAAATCAGTATTCTGAATTTCAAAGTCCGTTAATATTATCAAATTTGACGGCGGCCGGGATTTATTTCGTACTTTTATTGCTATTTGAAATTTTTAAATGCTAATATATATATATATATATATACATTTTTTTGAATACAGCTTTTAGCGAAAAGCACATGAAGGCTATCATCGCCGTCCAGCAAAATGCTAATATAAATGCAGACTTTAATGCATGGCGACAAAATTTTAAAAAGAGGATAAGATAAAAAAAATAATTTTTGGAAATTCGCTTCCATCACGTCAGCGAGACAGCTGCGCGCGGCGATTATTTTAAAATTCCGTTTGCGCAAAGGACATCGAGTCGTTATTGCCGCAGGAATTGATGTTTCTTGTTGTAGGCTACACAGCGTCAAGATATTCCGGGCATGTAACAGATTCCAGAACTGTACCCGACATATGAAAACTACCGTACGTGGCGCAGGATACTGGATACAGGATACAACACGCAGATATTACCAGCCCTCCTTCTCCCCATTCACTCTTCACTTGGTATCATTTAAATAAAGTTTTGCCGACACCGAAGTTTTCATAAACTCAAAACACCTTCGCAATAATTTTGATTTGAAAATCTGTTTCCAAATCAACTCCACCCCGGATCCACCGCTGTTTCATACGTGTCCAACAATTTAATCCAATGATAACGAATTTTAAACAGTTATTTTTATGTTACTATTTTGAAAAACTAATACGACCATTACACTCAACATTAAGATTTGTAAATACTGTTCAACAAAATTAAATTTTCAAAATGAATTAAAAGTACAAAAATTAACCCTGATCCCCGAATTCTAAACAACTAAAATATCGCTTCATGCAGTTCGTAAAGCTGTTTACTATGTTATTCAATCACGCTTTAACCACTTGACCAATTGAGATGAAATTTGGTACGAATATGGTTTAAGTATCAGAGATACATATAGGCCTATTCCCGTTTTACAAAACGTCATTATACTACTTACCCAGCCCAAAATAATTATCAGTTTTTAGTTTTGTGTCATGTGTTAATTGTAGTTATTTACTGGACATGTGATTTAGTTACCTGAGATGAACATAGATTCAATCCTATTTTAATAATCTTAATCTGTGTTTTATTTATTGCAAAATTATTGTTTTTAATGTAACATTTTCATATTTTAGTTGAAATTTTTTTCAAAACTGACTTTAATTTGTTACTTTGTGTTAAATTTTCAATATTAAATGTAAAAAAATCCCTACACAGAGTGCCAATTGTAAGGTAGTATATATATTTGTGTAATTACATTACATGAAATATAGTAAATATACAGTGTAGCATAACCTATATTTTTCGATATTTTTGTTACTAAAATGCTTTATTATGTGCCCAAGAGCAAGAATCCAAAATATGAAAGCACGAGAAGTACGATAAAATCTAAAATAAAAGTGACCAACATAACCTCAAAATTGGTACCAGGCGAAAATCAGTAACGTGTTGTAAATCGGTAAAACAATAAAAATACGACTAACACGGGTTTTGGGTGATAAAAAACGAATTTTTTAAAAGAATTCTGCATAACCAAACTGACACGGTTGTTAGGCCTAACAAGGTGATTCATGAAAAAACCTTTATATTTTTTTTTTTTAAAATAGCCTACTATATATCCTGACACGGTTGTTAGGCCTAAAACGGTGATGCGTGAAAAACCTTTATATTTTTTTTAAGAATACTACATATTCTAACTGACATGGTTGTTAGGCCTAACACGGTGATGCGTGAAAAAACCTTTATATTTTTTTAAAGACTACTACATATCCCGACTGACACGGTTGTTGGGCCTATCATGGTGATGGTGAAAAAAACTTTATTTTTTTTAGAATACTACATAACCTAATTGACACGGTTGTTAGGCCTAACACTGTGATGTGTGAAAAACCTTTATATTTTTTTAAAGAATACTACATATCCTAACTGACACGGTTGTTGGGCCTATCACGGTAATGTGTGAAAAAAACCTTTATTTTTTTTAAATAATACTGAAAACCTTAACTGACACGGTTGTTAGGTCTACCATGGTAATGCGTGAAAAATACTTTATATAGTTTTTTAAAAGAATACTCCATAAGCTAACTAACATGGTTGTTATGCCTAACACGGTGATCCATTAAAAAAACCTTTATTAATTTTTTTTAAATAGTACTTATAACCTAACTGACACGGTTGTTGGGCCTAATAAGGTGATGCATGAAAAAAACCGTTATATATTTTTTAAAGAGTAAGTTAACTAACACGGTTGTTAGGTCTAACACAGTGATGCGTGAAAAAACCTTTATATTTTTTAAAGAATACGACATATCCTGACACGGTTGTTGGGCCTACACGATGATGTGTGAAAAAACCTTTATATTTTTTTTAAGAATTCTACATATCCTAACTTAAACGGTTGTTAGGCCTAACACGGTGATGCGTGAAAAAACCTTTATATTTTTTTAAAGAATACTAGGCTACTTATCCTAACTGACACGGTGGTGCGTAAAAAAACCTTTATATTTTTTTAAAGAATACCACATATTCTAACTGATATGGTTGTTGGGCCTATTATGGCGATGTGTGAAAAAACCGTTATTTTTTTTAAAGAGTACTTCAAACCTTAACTGACACGGTTGTTAAGTGTAACATGGTGATGCGTGAAAAAACCGTTATTTTTTTAAAGAGTACTCCAAACCTTAACTGACCCGTTTGTTAGGCCATGGTATTGCGTGAAAAATCTTTATATTTTTTTAAAGAATACTGCATAAGTTAACTAACATGGTTGTTAAGCCTAACGCGGTGATGCATTAAAAACACCTTTATTTATTTTTAAAAAAATAGTACTCCAGAACCTAACTGACACGGTTGATAAAATATATTAAAATGAAATGATCATTTTCAAAAAAAAAATAATTGCAGGCAAAGCCGCAACAGTTAAGTTACAGATTTGAAATGGCCGCCATTTTGAACATGTTGATCGGATTTCACTAAGTAAGCTACTAACAGAATCAATGTGTGTGCCAATTTCGAATCTAATCGGACTACAATTGCGATCTAAAGGGTGCTCACACAACTGTTATAGAAGAAACATTGTACAGACATATCGCTAAAAATGTAAGTAGTACCGTCGAGGTGGTCTTCCATCAAATACTAAAGTAAAACTGAAGGAACCTTTCACCAGCTTGCGCCTTTTATAAACTCCGTATTACGCAAATAAGAAGTGGGCTGGCTTGAGCTGACGTAAACGAAAATACCATTAACGTACAAGCGCTCGCTCGCTCGCACCACACACACACACACACACACACACGCGCGCACGCACGCACGCGCGCGCACACACACACACACACACGCACGCACGCACACACACACACACACACACACACACACACACACACACACACACACACACACACACACACACACACACACACACACACACACACACACACACACACACACACACACACACACACACACACACAAAGGGTCCGAGTCTTACTATAATGACAGAAATAATAATTTTCTAAAAGAATTTAGTTTTAGCTAATTAAGCACAGACAGCTGACTTTACTGTTATCAAAACACACTCTACAAAATAGCAGAGACGAAATTAGGCTAAAAAGCTACGGGAAATTGGTTTAATCGTGTTAAACGGTCCGGTACAGTTTAACCTGTACCGTATTGTAAACCTGTTGTATTGTAAACTTACAATACAACAATACCGGCTTTAACTGCACTAGTTGCTCTACAGCTGAGGTCTGTTCACTACAGCACCGCTTGTACCCTGTAATCCTACACATTACACTTGTATTTTAAAACCACTTACGCGCTCAGCTGCAAAAACACATAGTCCAAGCCGACGTATGCTGCGATTTGCATATTTAGAACATTTTAAACGTGAAATATAAAAGCGCAAATCCCCGCGCACGGTGTAACCGAGTCACGGAAAATCGGAAATGAGATTTTATCACGCGACCGCAAACGAATTCCTACGTTACGGTGTAATTACAGAAAAACTTTTTTTAATCTCACTAATTAGTATTTCAGAAACGCAATACTACTTCAACAATCTCTGACGTGATAGAAGCGAATTCCCAAAAATATATTTTTAATCTACCTTACACGTTTTATTTCGTCATTATAATCACCGATATATTGGCATTTTCAACTTTTAAATGACAATGAACCCTGACTGCCGTAAAATCTAATTTCTCAAAATGCTAATTTACGCAGTCGTTAACGCCGATTACGATGGTTAAATCAGATATTCAAAAAACATTTAAGACAAAAAAGTTATGAATTTTTAACGATTTGAAACGGCCGCCATTTTATTTATACTATACGAATATTTGTAATGCTACTTATTGAACGAGCGAAACGAGGTACCTTTTTATCTCGACCTTTCGGCATTAGGTTTGAGTATTTGTTTCTTTATTACGAAGTTTTGGCCAAATGCACTGATTGTTTTGAAATTTGGTATGTAATATGTAAAATATTTTACGTAATAAGTAAAATGTTTTGAAAGAAGGTACCTTAATATAAAGCCCGAACGATGTATGTATACAATTTTTTCACACTGAATTCCGTTTCGAGATGGCGGCCTCTGATTTATAATAACGAGTGTACGCAGTTCTAGAACCTAAAGCATTGACTAATTGTTTTGAAATCTGGTACGGAGGTACCTTACATAAAGCCCGAACGATGTATGTGTAAGATTTCTTTCCATTCACTTCCGTTTCAAGATGACGATATCTCATTTAACGATGACGAGTGTATGCAGTTTTAGCCAAACGCACTGACATTCGGTTTTGAAATCTGGTACGACCTTGTATAAAGCCTAAATGTCGTATGTATAATATTTTTTTATATTTTATATTTACTTCCGTTTCAAGATGGCGGCCTCTGATTTAACGACTTTTGTCCAAAATTGTAACGAAACGCGCTGACCGACTGTTTTGAAATTTGGTTCCAAGGTACCTTGTATAAAGCCCGGAAGACGTATGTACGATTTTTATCCATTCACCTACGTTTCAAGATGGCTGGCTCTAATTCAACGTTGAGAACGTAGCTACTGGTTATTTTCCGTAATACTGGCTGGACGGCAAAACTTTTCATTATTTTGACCGCTTCACGGAGAAAGAGCATAACATTTCCAATAAAGTCGATCCAGTAACATTTCCCGTAAAAGTTCCGATCGCTGTCACGGAGCGTTTTTTATATCAAGAGTATAACGCGAGGTGTAATGTTCTTAGAACTAGCCTACTAGCAGCAATGCAAACACAATTTCAAGAATTTTTTTTTTTTTTTGTGTTTAACGTCCGACTATTGTGCACACTTGGGCTAATGCAGACGATGGGATGATTTATAGCGTATGAAAAATGCCAAGCCTTGGCCGGGAATCGAACCCGGGACCTCGGGGTGAAAGCCCATCAACTAGACCACCGAGGCGGCCGACACAATTTCAAGAAAAAAGTGTTAAGGTTTTGACCTTAAACAAGTAGGCAGTCGCAGGACTGGCCGACAGAAGTGACTACTTTTGGCACGCCTGACTGTATACTTTTTCACTATTATGATTTAATTATTTTTATAAAAATTTAGATGCATGCAGGAAAGGGCAACATTGAAAATTATTTTCGTATTAAATTTCGCGTGTATGTGGGTACACAACTTAAAAATTAACTGAAACTATTACAGGCTATAAATCTGAGTATCATAGGCTATATAAGAAACTTTAATAATCAAGCAGTTTATAACCTCACTTTGACAGTTATACATGACAGTTATACTGTCTAAGTATAATAATAAATATAATATTTGTGATTCATGCATTTGAAAATTGGTATAGGTCATATACCTTAAATAATTTAAGTACAACAATTTTGAAATGCACATTTTAAATTAACAAGAACAGTAAAAATAACCTACGTTGAAATGATATTGAAGAAGCTATTGTGCGAAATCAGCTGTTTAGAAATAGTCGCTTCCAGTGTAAATATACACAAGAACAGTTTATTCTGTGAGGTTTGCAATACGGATTCAAGCGTGGCGGGAAAGCAAATGTTTTGTCAACCGCGACAAGTTTTCACTTCAAAAATACATTTTATTAATCACTAAACAAACCACGTCATTAGTGCGCGTATGGATGTGTTAGCGCGTTCCGTGACGGCTAACTGAATTTCCCTCCTGCAAAACATACACCCATACACCGCGATAAGGAGTAGTCACTTCAAAAATATTTTTTGAAATTCGCTTCCATCAAGTCCTGCGTTTATTTCATTACCTGCATGAAACAAATACGCCAGTTAAATATGCCTTGCCGGAACACCTGTGTATCACTGTGACGTCAGTATCAGTAACTATACAGTACATTATATGCACGATATGTGTACACAGTGCATTCAGTCGTGACGTAATACGCCTCCTTGATATGTAAACACGGCAGTGCCGCGTCGTTGTGGTTGTGCAAATACAGGTCCGTTGCTCCGTAATGAATGAATCGCTGCTCTACGTCATTACTTGCCAGATACAGGCGGTTCCAAAAATACCTCCCTCTAATTTTGTTAACCGATTAATCTATGATATATAATTATTTGTTATTTAAGCGAAAAGTTTTAAACATCGCCCGTCCAGAATATAACTATTACAAAACGGGGAACTAAAACTAAACACCAACAAACTAGATAACATTGTTAAAATATATAAACTTAACAAAAATACTAAATTAACAAGAATAAATATGTTTAAAAAAATACGAAATAAAATAAAATTGTATAACATTGCACAACAAAACCACAGCTAAAGCAGTTCAAACATATTTAAACGACGTAAGAAATTTAAAACTCAGTCAGTGACCAACGAATCGTCCTGTAAAATTGCCTGCATAGGCACCTAATCCACACACTTGACACATGCTTTTAAAGCTAACACAATCAAGAAGAAAGTGTTTGACTGCGATGATAACAGAACTGACATACAGGTGGGTACCGGCGTCCCATCACAAATCCATGCGTGACCAATGCGAAGACAGGTAACCACCACCTCTTCCCTACGACTTGTAAGTATTGACAACCCCCCTCCCCCGACGAACAGCATTTTTAACCACCCTCAATCTGTTACTGTTCCAAGGTTATCCACTCACCTTCCCACACACGAAGCAAGAAGAGAAGCCCAGTAGGCAAGGAAGTACCGCAGAAGCATGGTACACGAGATTACGCAATATCCAAAAACGGCACAAGCTACACGATTCCTTTTAAAATCCACAAAGTTAAAAAAAAAAACAGAAAGGTCCACGCGCTCCCGTCTGCAGTAGATAGGCCTGGCGGTAGGTTATGTAGCTATCCTTCTAAAGGATCTACCTGCTGGTAAACTGTGAAACTTTAATTACAAGGACAACTAGAATTCTGAACAGTCACCAATTAGAAGTGGAGAGGAGTTACACACCAGGAATACTCTGTCCTTACTCATGATTCATCACGTTACTCATACAATACGCCAAATTTAACCTAAAGTGGGGGGGGTCACTCCACTCAATTCAACCAATTTAAAAGTAATTTTAGACCGTACACTTTTAGATTCTTGTGGTTTGTTCTATATTTATTTTTCTCATAAATATTAAGAAAACAGTATTGGACTTCCAGTTTTTGAGTTATTTTTTTTTTTTTAATGAAAATCGCAAAGTGTTACCATGTTTTTAACTCTTCTAATTGCTCTAATTCAAGGACCATTCAACTTAGAAAGGTGAAACTTGCACCATTTCATTCAGATTTGTTATGTGCTTTATATTCTCATAGCCTACACAAGACCATAATCACAAACAAAAACAAAATTTTCAATATAAGGAAAACTTTCAGGAGTGAAAACCTCAAAAACAAGCCTTTTAATTTTTTTGGAAAAACATTTGTTTCATATAGACCTACAATTTCCGGCGGAGGCTGTTGAAGTGAGCAGTTTATGGGTTTAGCGATCCCACCGTACCTTTAGCTTACACTGATGTCACTCATCTACTCAAGACACGCTTAAGTAGCAAAAGGTGTACTTAAATAGCAAAAGGTGTACTTAAATAGCAAAAGGTATACTTAAATAGCAAAAGGTATGCACTTAAATAGCAAAAGGTGTACTTAAATAGAAAAAAGTATACACTAAATAGCAAAAGGTGAACTTAAACAACAAAACGTGTACGCTTAAATAGCAAAAGGTGTACTTAAATAGCAAATCTGTACACTTAAATAGCAAAAGGTGTACTTAAATAGAAAAAAGTATATACTAAATAGCAAAACGTGTACAGTTAAATAGCGAAGGTATACACTTAAATATAAAAGGTGAACACTTAAATAGGAAAAGATGTACTTAAATAACAAAAGGTGTACTTAAATATCAAAAATGTAGTAAAGAATACCTATACTTAGAGCTAATCGTCATTTCTGTAATTAATATCGAACAGTTAGTGTTAGATTACATTTAAAAAAATCATATATAAAAAGGAAACCACTTTACCACAAAATATAAAAAAACTGATATGAACAGAATTAATATGAAAATTACTTTACCCTTATGTGCATTTCGGTAACATAGCTGTCATCTCTAGAGATTTCCTTTTTGTGTTCGTGTACCACGCCACAGGGCTCTTTGCGTATTCTTAATTTTAAAAAATCTTATTGAACATCGACTTTACACAGTGCATTACAGAAAAGCAAGCTCACCTGCGAACAAAAAAAGATCAATATTAATAAATTACTCAAAAATATTACATAAAATTATACAGTCACTTATTAATAAACGCTTTCGAAAAATTAACGTGTTTTCATAACATCAGACTTTGCTCAAACATTGGTCACACACGGAGACACTGAACTAAGCGTATTAAATTTGAAGCATACAAAATGACAGTGCAGAAATAACAAGAAAACCCCGATAGTTTTCTTGGGTTGGGGTGAGCACAACGGTAAAGGTTTTTTGCTATTACGACATTCAGTTTCCGTAAAAAATCCGTACTTTATCTTTTTTTTTAATTATAATAACACCTAATTTGAAGAAAATCATTTCATTTTATTTTATTTCATTTTTTGTTTTGCCGAGACATAATTATTATGTTAGATATGAATTTTATTTAAATGTCTGCACAATAATAAATTATCTGCACTTGTTTTACTAATTTGATAATATACCTTCTTTTTCATTTTAAAATTTTATAGCAGTAACTACATTTCGTAAGAAATTTACTAGTATAACGTACAGCACTGAGCAGTGAGCAGTTAAAGCACGGCAGCACGTTATCTTATTAGTAAACTGTTCTCTAAGCTGTGATTAAATCACTGCTACTGTTCACTGCTCAGGGCATTCACTGCTAACAGGAAAACGCTCTTAAGCCCACCACAACTACTGATACGCTGTTCTATAAGTCAACCGGCCTAAAACGGCCTGCTAAAAGGGCACCAGTGGGACAGAAAGAAAATGTGCGAGTAGGAGGTCAGATCCCCCCTCTGTCCTTTTCCTTTACAAAGCTGAACGGGAATTTTCCTACATGCGCGAGATACTAAGTGGCTGAACTATAATGGTAACACCCAATCGAAAAACATTCGGAACAGTTGTTACCGCACTCTGTAACTGTTCAGATCTTTGCGAAGGCTGTAATGAACGGCAGCAATAAAACCCCCTCCCCAACCCTCCACCCGCAAACTACCCGGCAGTATTATTGATACTATTCAATTAAAGAAAGCCATTAAGCAAAATAATTTCAATAACTGCTTCCATAACTCCAACACCAACCGCTGCCATTCCTCGACTCGACTTTCAACATCTTTCTCGTTAAGACCTCTCACTTACCCTGATTACTTAATCTACAATTTTATGCGCTTCGTGGTGTACGTCTGTGTTGCAATGAGTTCATCGGGGAGCGCATCTGTTTCGCTTACATGACGGAAGAGAATTTCTAAAAAAGTCAAAGTAGGAAACGAATATTTTCATTTACGAATTATTTACAATACAAAATCAGAAAACAACCATGAGCGCAGTAAATGTCAAACATTTTTATCTGAAACTTTTTTTTGAAAATTTTACTACTGTTAAAATTAGTAAAATACAAGGAATTTATTTTTTGAAAATTTCCATAAATACTGTGTCTTAAAATATGGAAAAAATCAGCGATTCTTCTAAACATTTTCGAGAACTCACGATCGGCGTACATCATGGTACGGCCCAGACCATGGACCATTAAATAATGATCTTTAATCATTTTTTAAACTGTTTATTTTTTAAACTATATATATATATATATATATATATATATATATATATATATATATATATATATATATATATATATTATAACCAAAATACATTCACTCGCATAATCTCCAAATCTGAAAGGTCTACAAACACCCAAACTTGGTACAAACATTGCACAAGCGTAGCAGGAAACAATTGCTCGCAAAGACACAGTTTAAAAACATGTCACACTTAAAAGTTTAAAATTAAACTTTACTTTTTACATATACATCTCCAGATCCAAAAGACGCAGAGTTCACGTAAGATGCACTAAGAAAGTGTTTCCCAAAAATCCATCCGGAAGGAGTAAAATTAAAATTTGTAACAGCTGGCGTTAAAATTTGGTGTGAACGATACTCTTGGATCCTAAGTGGTTAAAAGAAAAATCAAAACTACAGAACTGAAATAGGAATTAAAACGTACAAGCGCAAACCCCACTCATCACGTTTATGTTAATGCTATGTTATACACGTTAATGGAATGTTGTTTACGGAGAGATCTTGGGCACGTAATTAATAAAACTTGTAGGACGATAAAACGGGTGGTAATTGGAGGGGGAGAAACAGCGTGACCACCGTTATACATTTTTTTTTAATATACATTATTCTGAATATTATAGTGAACATTTTTTGGGAGACTCAAAAACTGTAGCCGTAGCTATTTTTTTCTTATTTTGAAAATTGCTAGTTGTGATTTTCCTAACTAGTTTTTTCAACTAGTGATTTTCACAAAATGCTAGTTGTGAAAATAAGACAGTGATTTCGAAGATTTCTTTCTTTGCGTAAAATAAAAACGATTCCGAGTTTACGCAGTTTCAATCAAGCACATTGGCCTAATGTTTTGAAATTTGCTACAAAGGTACAAAGGTGAAAGATTTTTCCCATTCACTTCCGTTTCAAAATGGTGAGCTCTCATTCAACGTTCAGAATGTAGTTGCTGGTTATTCCCTGTAGTACAGGCTGAACGGCAAGACCTATCATAATTTTCACCAGTTTACGGAGAAAAAGCTAAAGATTTTAAATTAAACTGGTTCAGTAACATTTTTCGTTACCGGTTAAATTGGCGGAAAAGTTACGAGCGCTGTCGTGGAGCGCTCTGTATATTAATTAAGAATATACTGCGAGGTCTGCTGTTCCCTGAAATACTGTTTTTGTTGTATAACGTTTATCGAGATCACAAAAGTGCGTTTTTTATCTTTTGTTCTGTTCTCTGGCGCGACCGAAACGGTTAATCGAAGCTTTACTATAACAGCTTGGACAAATTAGTTGCACTAAAAATCCGCCCAACCGTTTTAAAATGGCGGCCACTCCAGTTCTAAAAACAATCTGGATTTTCAAACAACTTGAAACTAGGTCTTGCCGTTCAGCCTGTACTACAGGAAACTGTAACCAACAACTACACTCTCAAAGTTAAATCAAAGCTCTCCATCTTGAAACGGAAGTGAATGGGAAAAATCTTTCGCCCTTTCGGGTTTTATACCTGGTACCTTTTACCAAATTTCAGCCGCCTCGGTGGCCTAGTGGATAGCGTACTAGGCTTTCACCCCGAGGACCCGGGTTCGATTCCCGGCGAGGGCTTGGCATTTTCATACGCTATAAATCATCCCATCGTCTGCATTAGCCCAAGTGTGCACAATAGTCGGACGTTAAATAAAAAAAAAAATTACCAAATTTCATAACACTGCGTTTGATTAAAACTGCGTACCAATCTTCATCGTTAAACCAGAGGCCGCTATCTTGAAAGAGAAGTAAATAGGAAAAATTATTACACATACGTCATTGGGGCTTTATACAAGATATATTCGTACCAAATTTCAAAACAATGGGTTAACGCTTTCGGCTAAAAATGCGCACACTTATTTTTGTAAATCAGAGGCCGTCATTTTGAAACGGAAGTGAATTGTACAAAAAAAAACTTACGCAGAAGTCGTTCTTTATACAAGGTACCTCCGTAACAAATTTTAAAACAATCGGTTTGTGCAATTGGCTAAAACTGCGTCACTCAAACCAAATGCCGAACGGTCGAGTTGGAACAGAGACCTCGCTTCGCTCGGTCAATAAAACAAAAGTGCTGCAATTACTGATATTTCAACTATACTCTTATTGTTCAAATCGAATGTCTTAATCATATGCTGAAACTGCCAAACCGCTGGTACTCACTAGGCAAGAAATAATGTAGGCCTAAACAATACCAGACATTACTTAAGTTAATTTTCGTCTTAAATTAAATTTTTGAAAAACTTACTTCACCGTTTAAATATAATAAATTCAATTAAAATTTTCAAAAATCCAATTGCGAATATGAAAATGAATCTGCCGACGAAATCTTTACTTTATGTAAGTCCGCTTCCATCACGTCAGCGAGACAATTGCGTGCGCCGATTATTTCGTACAATTTCTCGCCGTGTATCTCGGATCCGACTGCCATTAACACAACCGAGCCCTACTTGGGGACGGCTGGTATAGCTTCTTAATTCTCGAGTTTATCAATATGCAAGCGGGCGCGTCCAAGGAAGACACCAAGCGGTTTAACATTCATCGGGTCTAGCCAAACTAGCAAGCATTTCAATATGTCCGTCCTTGGGACCTATGAATGGCAAACTTTTTTTAATCGATGTTCCGATGTATCGATGTATTGTTTGAAAAAACATCGATAGCGTTAAAATATCGGGACGAAAACATCGATATTTTTAAAATAGTAGACCTACTATTTTGCATACAATGAAGACCTTTTATGTAATCACGAATATATACAAATGTATATACTGCAGAACGTACATACAACGTGTGTGTGTGTAAGTGTGTGTGTAAGGAAAATGTGTGTGTGAAGATGTAAGTATATCCTGCAGGGTGTAGACTAGCTGCACTCGGACGAAAGGACGTCTAAATCCTTTCAATAGGTGCACACACTTACACTTACACTACACTTGCGACTTTAACACTTTACACTCACAGTTACATTTAGGGAGGCGATAATAGCCTCAATGTGCTTTTCTCCTCAAGATACCAAAAAGCTATTCTATATATTAAATATATATACATATAAATATATATATATATATATAAATATATGTATATATATATATATATAGATATATATATATATATATATAGATATAGAGAGAGAGAGAGAGAGAGAGAGAGAGAGAGAGAGAGAGAGACAGCAGACAGACAGACTGACTGACAGAGAGAAAAAGATCGAGAGAGGGAGAGAGAGAATACCTTTTCATATTAAAAACTAGAAGTGTTTCTTTATTGATTAATAACATTACTGAATTAAGTTAATGATAACATGTATAGATAAACACAAAGATACGAATTAAACAAAAGTATCACTCGAAAAATTCCTCCATAGGAATATCCAACACTCATTCCACCAGTCAAGACAGTCCGTACACATGTACACAATAGATAATGAAGCATTGACAATTTGACATCGGGAATCGAGCTCCAGTGTCACTGTCACCTTCTGAAGTGATAAGCTGAACTGCTGATAACAGAAGCAAAATGTGCTCCAATAGATCAGTGAGAAGGAACAACGCCAGCCTTTTAATTAAAATATTGTTATATCGATTTATGGGACAAAAACATCGGCATGAAACCACCGATGTCAAAGTATCGATGTTTGTTCCATTCCTACACTGGGACTGGATGACTCATACGACTCGGGGCAATTACAAGGCCGTTGTATTGTGTCATCGTTTAACGTATTAAGGCCGGTCTACAAGTACAAACTTATCGTCCGAGTAGCATGAACACGCCGGGTTCAGAACAAATAAGACTGAATTGGAAGGCGAGTCCACACTATTCAAGTTATTGAGTTGATTTTTCTTGTAACAAAGTGTTTGTCTGCTTGAGGAGCAATTTCTTTGTATCTTTCCATTAAAACAGCATAACTCTGCCCCTTTTTATTCCTGTCACTATATTCTTTGGATTTAATTTGCCACAGACAAGGAAAACTGCGTACAAATAAATAAAATTTAAAAAAATCGTGACATCAGTGCCGTATGTCTTGTGATGCCATTTTCCCGCACAAATCACAAGAACTACTTGTAAACAATGTGACACTATGAAACAGACTGAGTGAAGGATAAGTTTGACCGTTTAGTTAGCAGCCCGTCTACACGTTCAAACTTGTCAGTCTTGCATGTACACAAAGGTTCAGCCCATCAGTCTTTTCCTGGTTTGTCGAACCTTTTGCCCATGCGAAACGCCAAATCTGCTGTCCACACGTACATCCGGTACGGAAGACCGGGCGAACTGGAGTGTCTGTAGGGCTCTCTGCAGGCATGAAGGGGAGCCGAAACCGTAGCTGTGGAACTCTCTGGGCTGCTCAGCGGGCCAGTGACCAGTCCAGGTCACGAGGTATTTTGCCATACTGGTACCACGGGTTCGTGCACAAGCCCCTCGGAGACCTCCTGGGTGCACGATGGTTGGTGTTGGATTCGTAGGGGCAGTAGTGTGCTGGTTGGTGGGTATCTTTCTTCCTCTTTCTTCTTCTGAGTGGTTCAGGTGGGAAACTCTCGCGGTATATAGCCTGATCCTTCAGCAATCTCTTCTGCACTCATCGTCGTACCTGTCCACACGTACAGTCTGGTGTTTTTCAAACCTGGCATATTCATTCTACACTGACGGTACGTTTGTACGTCACAGCCAGACAAGACTGTCTGTAGCCGCTTTGGTGCGACAAAACCTCGGCAGAAGATTTTTTTGTATCTTAAGGCAAAAAGCACATTGAGGCTATTATCGCCTCCCTAAATGTAAGTGTTAGTGTAAAGTGTTAAAGTCGTAAGTGTAGTTTTGTAAGTGTAAGTGTGTGTCAGACTCGGGTACCGAAAGACATCTAAATCCTCCCAATAGGTGCAGCTAGTCTGCACCCCCTCCGCAGAAGAAATCATCATTCAGGTTAAAGCTATTTTGATATTTCAAATATTTTTGCAAAAATAACTTCAACGAAGTCCGGAACCTACGAACAGTATCCATAAAATTGTCAATACATAAATCAACAAAAATTCGAGCACTTATTGACGATTAAATTTTACAAGAAAAAATCCGCAGCTTCCAACTTCCCCTATTCTACTTCCGGTTTTTCCCTACTATTTTTTTCAAATCGAAAATTACAAATTGAATTCAATTATTGAAAATACATTTCAAATATTACTTAAATTTAACGCTCACGTAATACAGGGTGTTCAAAAAGCGAAGCAACCTTACGGAATAATTGTATTCTATGAATTAATGGCTGCATTATACGATTCACACAACTCCTACTTTCCCAATGTCATCAAAACGGATCAATTAATTTGGTCACACACACACATTTTTTTTTTTAATTATTATTATTATTTTAAGGCGAAAAGCACATTGAGGCTATTATCGCCTCCCTAATTGTAAGTGTTAAAGTCGTAGGTGTAGTGTTGTAAGTGTAAGTGTTTGTTAGACTCGGGTACCGCGAGGGACGCCTAAATCCTCTCAATAGGTGCAGCTGATTTGCAATCCCCTGCGGGAATTAAAAAAAAATTAAACTCGTGATACTTAAAAACGGGTAAGTTTTGTAAAATCACCAAACTCTCTGCACAATTCGTTACGACAGTGAGAAATTAAAAACAAAATCAACGCACACAACTGCCTACCTTTCAAGCAATGTTCCCAACAAAATCGATTAATCGAAAACAAATAACGCGACACACAAAACACAGTAATACAGTGACTGCATAAATAAACGACATTGCGGTACTCGTGGTGGCACGTGAACTTTGCCCCGCGACTAAAGAAACATGTACAAGGGTAAGGCAAGAGTGGGGAGGGGCGGCGATGACGTCACAATACAGAGGCAGGAGGGACAACAGTCCTCTTTAATTATTACTGACATATATTTACTTTAACAAACTACAGTTTTAATGAGTACGTTATGTTTGGACTAAGTAAAAAATATTCAAGCTTTTTATTATCTTTATTACAACTGCTTTACACTACCCAGTAAGTTTACAACCTGTTATTAACTCTTTATGAGTTACAACGCAGACTGCTCCCAGCAAATCAGTAATACTTGCTACTTATAATATTAGGTCAAAAGAGTTTCTTATCGCTAACCTCTTTGTTACACTTAAATTGTCCAAAACTGTTCTAACTTCTCTGTTGTCGTGCTCCCGGAGCCGCTGAACATGCTTGAATGCTTCCATGAATGCATAAATGATATCTAAGGGTTACAACTGCATTGCGACCTTTGTAGATCTACTGTGCCCCCTATCTACATTATAGATATTCTCAGTTACTACATCTTTTCCAGTCCTAGTCTCGTCATAGAATATAGGATTCGGAGAGGATTCAAGGTGGATAACACCCCCACTTCTAATTCGTGACTGGGAAAGCTGTGCACTGGGATTAATTGGATACGCTATCACTATTATTTATTATTTCAAAATAGCAATATACAATATTAATAAGCAAATAATATAAAAATCTCAAATTGGCAACAAAAAAATTTTTTGAAACTTCACGCTTCTACTACTAGAAATTTCAACGACAAGCAAATCAATAATACGTAACGTTGCTACTTATAGTATTAGGTCAACAGACTTTTCTTCTCGCTACCCTCTTTGTTACGTTTAAATTGCCCAAAACTGTTCTAACTTCTCTGTTGTCGTGCTCCCGGAGCCGCTGAACATGCTTGAATGCTTCCATGAATGCATAAATGATATCTAAGGGTTACAACTGCATTGCGACCTTTGTAGATCTACTGTGCCCTCTATCTACATTATAGATATTCTCAGTTACTACATCTTCTCCAGTCCTAGTCTCTTCATAAAATATAGGATTCGGAGAGGATTCAAGGTGGATAACTCCCCACTTCTAATTCGTGACTGGGAAAGCTGTGTACTGGGATTAATTGGATACGCTATCACTATTACTTATTATTTCGTAAGAGCAATATACAATATTAATAAGCAAATAATATAAAAATCTCAA
Organism: Callitettix versicolor; assembly: GCA_022606455.1. Taxonomy (NCBI): domain Eukaryota; kingdom Metazoa; phylum Arthropoda; class Insecta; order Hemiptera; family Cercopidae; genus Callitettix; species Callitettix versicolor. The sequence goes on along the minus strand of CM040185.1, from coordinate 80,439,027 downwards.
ATTGGCAAAAAAAAAACTTTTGAAACTGCACGCTTCTACTACTAGAAATTTCAACGACAAGCAAATCAATAATACGTAACGTTGCTACTTATAGTATTAGGTCAACAGACTTTTCTTCTCGCTACCCTCTTTGTTACGTTTAAATTGCCCAAAACTGTTCTAACTTCTCTGTTGTCGTGCTCCCGGAGCCGCTGAACATGCTTGAATGCTTCCATGAATGCATAAATGATATCTAAGGGTTACAACTGCATTGCGACCTTTGTAGATCTACTGTGCCCTCTATCTACATTATAGATATTCTCAGTTACTACATCTTCTCCAGTCCTAGTCTCTTCATAAAATATAGGATTCGGAGAGGATTCAAGGTGGATAACTCCCCACTTCTAATTCGTGACTGGGAAAGCTGTGTACTGGGATTAATTGGATACGCTATCACTATTACTTATTATTTCGTAAGAGCAATATACAATATTAATAAGCAAATAATATAAAAATCTCAAATTGGCAAAAAAAAAAACTTTTGAAACTGCACGCTTCTACTACTAGAAATTTCAACGACAAGCAAATCAATAATACGTAACGTTGCTACTTATAGTATTAGGTCAACAGACTTTTCTTCTAGCTACCCTCTTTGTTACGTTTAAATTGCCCAAAACTGTTCTAACTTCTCTGTTGTCGTGCTCCCGGAGCCGCTGAACATGCTTGAATGCTTCCATACATGCATAAATGATTTCTGAGGGTAACTACTGCACAGTGACCATTGTAGATGTACGGCGCCCCCTATCTATATTCCCGAGATGCTCAGTTACAGCGCCTTCTCTAGTCCTAGTTTTTCATAAAATATAACATCCTGAGAGGATTCAATGTGGATAATTCCCCCTTTTGTAATTCGTGACTTTTCGTTCAAAATTTCCTTTCGATTTTTCTTTCTCCTGACCCTCATTACGGAAATTTTACTTCATTCGATCAGCTTACCGTTGTGCGCTAAGATACCGTTCATTCTACTTTACATTCTTACTCATAGAAGCACCTACAAGTAGCTAGAAAAATGAGGTCCACCAACACAGAGCCCTGCATGCATGAGCGCACTGGGAGGTCGTCAGGTCTCCCAGGGCTTCGTTTCATATACCATTTTCCCGGTGTTATTCACACTTCCAACACGGGTCGCTTTACACTTTAGAGTTAGCCAAGCTGTGTGTCTTGAGCAGATGAGTGATAGTATGAGCTAGAGGTTCGGTGGGATCGCTAAGCCTCCGCCGGATACATAATACTGCACAAATTGTATAGAAAAGTTGTTTTAAGACGTTCACTTTGGTCAAACCTTTACAAATTGTATCTTTACTTTCGTTAAACCTTCACAAATTATATTATTTGTTATTTGTTGTTGTATTATTACAACAGCTTGAACTCAGAAAAGGGTTAAAATACACACGAGCGGACAATGAAATTGTAAATAAACGGGAAATTGTATTTTTAAAACAAACCGAAAATACGGACGCATAAAATCCTGCGAGGGATATTTCAGAAACGCTACACCGACTTCGGGTACAATCAGCATAAAGCAACACAGATATAACCGCGCAGCTTGCCTCTGCTTGTTGCCTCTACAGTGTTGTGATCTCTGCGACCGAATAGATTATCGCCAATGCGCTGGCGGATTGGTTTCTTGATTAAATCCAAGGATACCCAGACTATTCCTAGACTGTATAGAACCAATTGTTGGATTATTTAATTATCTTACATAACATTACCTATTATGAATATTAATTAAAAAACGTGCTAATGAGGTAAAAAATCAGACCTGGGATCATAAGATCTGAACTTGACCTTTGCATCACCTACTGAGAGGTCGTTAAATTATATGTGCGTGTGCGCGCGCGCGCGTGTGTGTGTACGTGTGATTCCAAACGATTTGATTCAAACTAGGCAAAAAGAATATCTATCAGGCATTATCTTGTGGCCAGGTACGTTACTCAGTTAAAAATACGTTAAACAATTTTAAAACGATTTGTTGAAAATCTGACGTTAAAATCAGCGTTTCAAAATTTCAAAATCCATTGTAGTAGCGAAAATAAATCCGACGGCGGTCAGGGTCTACTTTTCTATTTTTAATGTGAGAATCTAAAAATAGAAAATAGATTTTCTATTTTCACGCTGAGCAACGACGGTGAAAATATTTTCAAAAAAGCGCAAAAAATCGTCTGGAAATTCGTTCCCATCACATCAGCGGCAAAGCTGTGCACTGTGATTAATCGGATATGCTATCGATATAGCAACTATACGGTTCTCTAGCTCTACGGAACCCTTAAGAAAAAATAATATCAAATTACTACTCACGTTAATTTTAGAATGCTACAAAGGAAAATTAGTATAAAAGAAATGTTAAATAATCTAATAAATGTTCGTTTATTATAAAAATAAAAATTCAATGTTAGACGAAAACTGACAAAACTCTATAAAACGAAATAGACTACATGCTAATGGCTGAAGTGAGCCTGTTTGCCCTTGCATAATACATTGAAATCCGGCGAAACGTTTGTCATTTGTAGACGCATTTCACTTTCTGCACTTTAGACGCATTTATATGTTTTTGTTGAACATTTCTATTTGTTTCCCTCCATTATATGTTTATTGTTCGCAAAAAAAGCAAGTAAATTTTTAAATTTAAACATAAACCATAAAAAATGTTACATGGCAGTAAAGAAATAGAAATTACGAGATTTCACAATACGACCGTCACGTGAAAATAGTTCTTATAAGCCGTACAAAACTATTTCAAATAAATACTTTCATCGATTCAATCGGCGAGGGGACATTCATATTGGGTGAATCCTGCAGCCTGTATAAACACGCAACACGCAATAAAATATTTCGCTTTCCGGCAAAAAAAAACAGTAATAATTTCTAGAAAAGCTTCATTACGTAAGCAAAGTAAGACAACTCAACCACCCCAAGTCAGTTTTCACCCCTGTGATTAATGAGGGTAGGCTTGACAGACGTCTATTTAATTAAACCCGGAATCATCCCTGTTAGAATCAGGTGCCGTCAGGTAGTTGAAGCATTAAAATTCATCCTGTACGCAGATATAATACGGCTCCATTAAGAAGCGTAACAAAGTCATTGCTATCTCAGTCTACACCTACTGTAACAGTGTCCCCTTACCCCCAGGCTAAGTGAAACACCCTCCTAGGTAAGGCGGGTACGTTATCTTCATCCAACTTCTACGTTTCGACATTTTCAATACTCATGATAAACCCAGTCTATATTGGAAGTCCGAGCGTTTACCAGGCTGGCCGCGGACTGGCGAGGCACTCTTCCGGATCGTAATGGTGAGAAAGGCAGGTATTCGTTTTTTCTTTAAATCTGGCCTGATCCTTCCTATTCCATCCCGAGCATGTTGTGGTCTTGTAGAGTTGTTCCGGGTGTTGCCACGCTGCTGTGTAGTCTCGATATTCTACCGTACGATTTTCAAATTGTATTTATACTGAAAATTTATACTGGGAATCATAATTTCTCACAAATCCAGAGAAAGCTTTTTTTCCGGCGAAAAACCTTTAAGGTTATCATCGCCGAAACACGATATTAAAGTTTTTTTAACACAAATAAACAAGACAAATAAAATTTTTAAAAATAAACAACAACAATAAAAACAAAATATAGAGGTTCCGTAGGATCGCTAAGCCTCCGCCGAATAAATTGTATAGAAAAGATTTTTTTAAGATGTTTGAGCCGAAGACAGAAAGAAGCTGCATAGTGAAAGGACGAGGGAATATTGGAGGGAACGAAGAGAAAACAGCTGGGTCTGAAGAATTGAAATTGTCACGTGGTCCCTAGCAGGCCTCATCGAAAGAAGAAAAAAAACAAAATATAATAACAACTATAAATATTTCCCTAAAACTAGTTAACAATAATATATAACTAAATAAAATGTACACATTTTATAGTAAGGCTGTAAGTTGGCCTTACAATAAAAAAAAGAGACAAACATAAAATAATAATAACCAAATACATACAACTTGTTGCAGGGCTGTAAAGAGGTCCTTCATTATTAATTATTAAACATTATTTTAATTAAATTTTATCAATCAAATCCAGACTATGAAGACCACCAGAAAGAACGCACCAGTTAGGATGAACCTAATGTGTACGACAGATACGATGTGGTGCGCCGACAGTAATGCCTAAGGAAAAATGCCATAGTGTAGCATACACTAAACGCGAACCAATCAGAAGCGAATATTGGTTGACGGGAGAATTGTGAAGTAGGTTCGCAGACGGAGGCTGTTCGAAAGCCGAGAGAGAAGTTCGGGGATTTAGCGTGCATGTTTTCGATGTTAATAGACGGGAAAGGTTGTGTAACTCAGTTATGTTGTTTAGACGATGACAGTGTATATCCAACATATCTTAAGAAGCTCAATTTACCTCACTTGAGTTGTTAAAGTATCGAAGAGTTGAAGTTGGATGGAGGAGTGGTAAATAGCACAAAGGTTTAGAATAACACTCCCCCCATACTTTATCCTTCTGTTTGTTTTTTTTTCATTCCCCCCAGCACAGTCGAAAGTTCTTGTACCAAAGGATAAGTGGTCTTTGAACCACGGAAGATTCCCTTAGTCCGGCGATAAACTAGCCCAGTAACACTAGTACGCACCACGGAAGATTCCCTTATTCCGGCGTTAAACAAGCCCAGTAACACTAGTACGCACAACGGAAGGACGATTCCCTTAGTCCGGCGGTAAGCAAGCCCAGTAACACTAGTACGCACAACGGAAGGACGATTCCCTTAGTCCGGCGTTAAACAAGCCCAGTAACACTAGTACGCACAACGGAAGGACGATTCCCTTAGTCCGGCGGTAAGCAAGCCCAGTAACACTAGTACGCACAACGGAAGGACGATTCCCTTAGTCCGGCGTTAAACAAGCCCAGTAACACTAGTACGCACAACGGAAGGACGATTCCCTTAGTTCGGCGTTAAACAAGCCCAGTAACACTAGTACGCACAACGGAAGGACGATTCCCTTAGTCCGGCGGTAAGCAAGCCCAGTAACACCAGTACGCACAACGGAAGGACGATTCCCTTAGTCCGGCGTTAAACAAGCCCAGTAACACCAGTACGCACAACGGAAGGACGATTCCCTTAGTTCGGCGTTAAACAAGCCCAGTAACACCAGTACGCACAACGGAAGGACGATTCCCTTAGTTCGGCGTTAAACAAGCCCAGTAACACCAGTACGCACAACGGAAGGACGATTCCCTTAGTTCGGCGTTAAACAAGCCCAGTAACACCAGTACGCACAACGGAAGGACGATTCCCTTAGTTCGGCGTTAAACAAGCCCAGTAACACCAGTACGCACAACGGAAGGACGATTCCCTTAGTCCGGCGTTAAACAAGCCCAGTAACACCAGTACGCACAACGGAAGGACGATTCCCTTAGTTCGGCGGTAAGCAAGCCCAGTAACACCAGTACGCACAACGGAAGGACGATTCCCTTAGTTCGGCGGTAAGCAAGCCCAGTAACACCAGTACGCACAACGGAAGGACGATTCCCTTAGTCCGGCGGTAAGCAAGCCCAGTAACACTAGTACGCACAACGGAAGGACGATTCCCTTAGTCCGGCGTTAAACAAGCCCAGTAACACCAGTAGGCACAACGGAAGGACGATTCCCTTAGTTCGGCGTTAAACAAGCCCAGTAACACCAGTACGCACAACGGAAGGACGATTCCCTTAGTCCGGCGTTAAACAAGCCCAGTAACACCAGTACGCACAACGGAAGGACGATTCCCTTAGTTCGGCGGTAAGCAAGCCCAGTAACACCAGTACGCACAACGGAAGGACGATTCCCTTAGTTCGGCGGTAAGCAAGCCCAGTAACACCAGTACGCACAACGGAAGGACGATTCCCTTAGTCCGGCGGTAAGCAAGCCCAGTAACACTAGTACGCACAACGGAAGGACGATTCCCTTAGTCCGGCGTTAAACAAGCCCAGTAACACCAGTACGCACAACGGAAGGACGATTCCCTTAGTTCGGCGTTAAACAAGCCCAGTAACACCAGTACGCACAACGGAAGGACGATTCCCTTAGTCCGGCGTTAAACAAGCCCAGTAACACCAGTACGCACAACGGAAGGACGATTCCCTTAGTTCGGCGGTAAGCAAGCCCAGTAACACCAGTACGCACAACGGAAGGACGATTCCCTTAGTCCGGCGTTAAACAAGCCCAGTAACACCAGTACGCACAACGGAAGGACGATTCCCTTAGTTCGGCGGTAAGCAAGCCCAGTAACACCAGTACGCACAACGGAAGGACGATTCCCTTAGTCCGGCGGTAAGCAAGCCCAGTAACACTAGTACGCACAACGGAAGGACGATTCCCTTAGTCCGGCGTTAAACAAGCCCAGTAACACCAGTACGCACAACGGAAGGACGATTCCCTTAGTTCGGCGTTAAACAAGCCCAGTAACACCAGTACGCACAACGGAAGGACGATTCCCTTAGTCCGGCGTTAAACAAGCCCAGTAACACCAGTACGCACAACGGAAGGACGATTCCCTTAGTTCGGCGGTAAGCAAGCCCAGTAACACCAGTACGCACAACGGAAGGACGATTCCCTTAGTCCGGCGGTAAGCAAGCCCAGTAACACCAGTACGCACAACGGAAGGACGATTCCCTTAGTCCGGCGGTAAGCAAGCCCAGTAACACTAGTACGCACAACGGAAGGACGATTCCCTTAGTCCGGCGTTAAACAAGCCCAGTAACACCAGTACGCACAACGGAAGGACGATTCCCTTAGTTCGGCGGTAAGCAAGCCCAGTAACACCAGTACGCACAACGGAAGGACGATTCCCTTAGTCCGGCGGTAAGCAAGCCCAGTAACACTAGTACGCACAACGGAAGGACGATTCCCTTAGTCCGGCGTTAAACAAGCCCAGTAACACCAGTACGCACAACGGAAGGACGATTCCTTTAGTTCGGCGGTAAGCAAGCCCAGTAACACCAGTACGCACAACGGAAGGACGATTCCCTTAGTCCGGCGGTACGCAAGCCCAGTAACACTAGTACGCACAACGGAAGGACGATTCCCTTAGTTCGGCGGTAAGCAAGCCCAGTAACACCAGTACGCACAACGGAAGGACGATTCCCTTAGTCCGGCGGTAAGCAAGCCCAGTAACACTAGTACGCACAACGGAAGGACGATTCCCTTAGTCCGGCGTTAAACAAGCCCAGTAACACCAGTACGCACAACGGAAGGACGATTCCCTTAGTTCGGCGTTAAACAAGCCCAGTAACACCAGTACGCACAACGGAAGGACGATTCCCTTAGTTCGGCGTTAAACAAGCCCAGTAACACCAGTACGCACAACGGAAGGACGATTCCCTTAGTTCGGCGTTAAACAAGCCCAGTAACACCAGTACGCACAACGGAAGGACGATTCCCTTAGTTCGGCGTTAAACAAGCCCAGTAACACCAGTACGCACAACGGAAGGACGATTCCCTTAGTCCGGCGATAAACAAGCCTAGTAACACCAGTACGCACAACGGAAGGACGATTCCCTTAGTCCGGCGATAAACAAGCCCAGTAACACCAGTACGCACAACGGAAGGACGATTCCCTTAGTCCGGCGATAAACAAGCCCAGTAACACCAGTACGCACAACGGAAGGACGATTCCCTTAGTCCGGCGATAAACAAGCCTAGTAACACCAGTACGCACAACGGAAGGACGATTCCCTTAGTTCGGCGTTAAACAAGCCCAGTAACACCAGTACGCACAACGGAAAGACGATTCCCTTAGTTCGGCGTTAAACAAGCCCAGTAACACCAGTACGCACAACGGAAGGACGATTCCCTTAGTTCGGCGTTAAACAAGCCCAGTAACACCAGTACGCACAACGGAAGGACGATTC